>JAULJZ010178230.1:0-22965 GCA_032270985.1 Heliamphora pulchella
CATTTAGGATGGTTTAGGTCATTTTATTAGCAATTCATGTTTAAGTAATTTCTAACACCTTCTAGCATATTTTTTTTATTTTGATAATTTAGTTTATTTTGATGAAATTGTATGCCGGTGTGCTCCATGTATCTTTTAGTTACAAATTGCATGCCGTAGGGATTAGGATTTTATCCCTTTATTTGTTTTGATTTGGAATGCTATGTACATATGTTATGTATTTTTTATATTTAATTTTGAATGTTCACTCTTTGCCTTCATTTTTTTATTTGCATGCATTTGAGAAATCTTATAAAGAACCAATGATGATTAGTAGAGGCCAATCTTACGCTTGGGTGAACGGGATGCCTAACACTTTTTCCGATTCGTACATTAGCCCCCGAGCCCTTTTTCTCTAGTTAACGTTTTAAATATCAGTAAGCCATTTTTGTTTTTCTTTGTTTTTCTCAAAAACTAAGTGGCGACTCTATTTTTAACAAAAAATGGGTTTTCAAAATTTTATCTTTCAAGGTGTTAAAATCTTTTTCAAACACTTTGAATGCCCTTATTTTTTAACCATTTTCGAAACCTCTAAATACCAACGCCACACCGAGTTAGAAATACATTTGGCTGATTTCTAGCGAGAAATCTAAGCAAGTTATCCAAATTGGAACGTTATTCTTGTCGGTTCTCCTCAGTATGTGGGGTTTGTTTAGCATGAATCTATGTGGCTATGTGTTAGCATTCCTATATAGTTAGCGTTTATATTCATGCGATGTGCTGCATCTTATGTTCTATTTTTCTTTCATATAGAAGTGATGGCTGCGCAGAGAGGACGAGGCCGTGGTCGAGGCCGAGGCCGTGGTTGAGGCCGTAACCGTGGCTTTGGCCAAGAGGATGTGCCTATCCCTAATGCTGAGGATGCAAATACTCCCCAAGGACCTGTTGACGTGGTAGGGTTGCTGCGTGCACTAGTTGGCTCCATTGGTCAGCTGGTTGAGACCGCTACGGGAGAGAGAGAGAATTCTAGCCGAGGGCAACAATAGTGATGTGAGAGTTCAGACGTCTGGATCCTCCTACCTTTCCAAGGAATCCTGATCCTATAATGGCAACAGAGTGGTTGGAGCTGGTGACCCAGATCCTTGATACATTACAAATAGTTGAGGAAGATATACGAGTTTCTTTTGTCACTTTCCAGTTGAAAGGGGATGCTCATGAGTGGTGGAATTGTGCCCATAATACTGTGGAGGGCACGTAGGCAGCTTTCATAGGAGTTTTTCTGGAAAAATACTTTTTAGCTTCTTCGAGAGATTTGTACAGAGAGGAGTTCTATGCTCTCATCCAAGGGCGATGTGCATTGTGCTGTATGAGGGTAGATTTACAAGTCCATCCCAGTTTGCACCAGAGTTAGTGGGCACAAACGAGCTACGGTCGAGGAGGTTTCAACGGGGTTTGAGGCCGACGATCAAGGAGCGCGCGGCAGGGATGAGGCTGCGTGTTTTTACAGAGCTGGTGGAGTCGGCAGCGATGATTGAGAACACCTTGAGCGAGACTCGGGGTTCCAGGGAGGTCAAGACACCACAGGGTGGGATCGAGGTACAATCAGGTGGGCGTTCCAGCAAGATGAAGAAGTCCTCTGGCCCTAGTTTTCAACCATCTGGATTACCATAGTAGTTTTCTGTACCAGCACCATCGGTGGCTTTGTCTGGGAGGCCAGAGCAGAGGGAGGTTAGATGTTATTGGTCTGGACAGTCGGGGCATCGTGTACCAAATTGCCCGGAGCCGAGGTAGTTTTGGGATCCACAGTTGAGGCAATCCTAAGGTCAAGTATCAATTCAATCGCAGGGAAGGGGGCTGCCAATTTGTTTTGAGTGTGACCAATCAGGACATATTCGTAGGAACTATCCTCAGAGAGGGAGTGCGTCGAGCACGGTAGACACACTAATGGGTTCATTTGTGCAGGATCGACAGCAGCATCCCGCAGTTCAGACTTCCCGATTGTAGATGGGGGTACTTCAACACAATCGGTACGGCAGCCGATAGTATCGGGCTATGGTGGACAGACCAGTATGACACAAGGCCGTGTCTATGCCCTCACGGCTCCCAGTTCTTCTAAGGCACCAGTTATGCCTAATAATGCAGCTATTCCTCTAGTGACCAGAGGTACTTTCTAAGTATGTAGACCTTGAGCCAGTGTTCTTACCGACATAGGAGCATCATGTTTCTTCATTACATCTGTTGTGGGAGTTAGGGATGGACTCCATGGGTGGTGTGCTGTGTTGAGACATTAGTTGGTGAGCTTGTGAGGTTGGGATAAACTGTAGATCCTGTGTCTTTGAGATAGTTACCCATTGTTTAGAATACGTGACCTTGTTTGACCGTATCCTATGAATGGCTTGGCTGACCACCTCTCATGCCTGTGTCGATGGTAATCAACGTGTTTGTTTTCTTTTGACCGTGTGCTGAATTTCGGGAATGAAATTCCTTTAAGGGGGTAGAGTTGTGAGACCCTGACCCATTTTTTTTGGTATTTTTCGACGCGTTGTATATTGTTTTCTTTACGGCATGTTTATATGCGTTTTGTGCATGATCGGACTTAAATATACATATGGGGTTAGTTCCCAGGACTGTTGGGCGTTATGGTGCGATTTTCAAAAAAAAATAATATTTTTGCGAGCCTATATATATCTATCTTTAGATATTTTTATTAGATATTTTATCTCTCTAATTTTTAAAATCAAACCAAACCTCTGTCTTCTCTCTAACTTCTCGGGGGCTTAGGGCTTGATTTTCGACGATCAGATAGCGGGTCCTTAGTATCCTCGTGATGGGTTACACATTCATCCGAACGGAATTTTGTTCTCATGAAATGTATTTTTGCACGTGGTTCGAGACGTCGAGTTTTTAACTCATCGAGGTAGGATCCTAGACTCTCATGTCTTATAAGGGTGCTACGTGTAATCGTGTATATTTTTACCGTTTAAAAACGCATGAAAAGTCGTTTTATGTTCAAAAAAGTCAATTTTTGGGCTTAAAGCATGTTTAGTGGGTTTTGGTTGGACGAAAGGGTTTTCAAATGTGTTTTTTGATTTCTTACATGTTGTTGGACTCGTGTATGTCCATGAATTTCATAATATGAAGTTTGGTTGTTTTGATTTGGGTTTATACATGTTTTTTCGTAGGTTTTTCTCGGTGGCGCTAGGGTTTGACGAAGTTCAATCTACTGAAGTATGGGATTCAATCGACTGAATGGAAAGTTGCTGAGTTAAGTCGACTGAAGTTATGGATTCAGTCGACTGACCTGAGACACTGGAAAATTCATGAAATTCAAGTTACTTTTTAGTCGACTGGATGGGGGTGCCCAGTCGACTGATGTTTTATTTGGGGTTGTGTTGTTGTTTTGATGGGTTGTGTGGAGGCCGTGGGGGTTTGTTTGTGTTTTGTTGTCATCCTCGGGGATGACATGGGTTAGTTTATCGTGGTGTTTAGGCATCGTTGGGTGCAGGGCATACTTGGGTTTGAAGTTCTTTCCAAAAAGGGGGTTTTTGGGAAAAGCCGGTGTTTTATGCAAACATTTATGAAAACCGTTTTGTGGAAGGTTTGGAGTTGGCCTTCGGGTAGGTCTTGTTCTGTAAGTTGTTGGTCGTGTCGGATGTGAGGCATGTAATGTCATAACGGGTTATGTGGCGTCGTTATGTGAAACATAGTGTTTATACGTGATTTTTTATATTTAAAACTCTAGTTTTATTTATTTTTAAACAATTTTTCATGCATTTTTAAAAGGTTAAAAATATACATGATTATACGTAGCACTCTTATAAGATATGAGAGTTTAGGATCCTACCTCAATGAGTTAACAACTCAATGTTTCGAACCACGTGCAAAAATGAACTTCATCATAATGAAATTTCATCCGGATGAATGCGTAGCCCACCACGAAGATACTAAGGATCCGCTATCTGATCATCGAAAATCAAGACCCGGGCCCCCAAGAAGTTATAGAGAAGGCAGAGGTTTGGTTTGATTTCAGAAGTTAGAGATATGAAATATCTAATGAAAATATCTAAAGACAGATATTTATAGGCTCGTGAAATTTTTTTTTTTGAAAATTGCACCATAATGCCTAGCGGCCCCAGAAACAAACCCCACATGTATATCTAAGCCCGATCATGCACAAAATGCATATAAATATGCCGTAAAGAAAATGATATACAACGCTTCAAAAAATGCCGAATAAAGAAAACAGGTCAAGGTCTCACATCAAGAATGACCCAATTCAGAGTTCAGACGAGGAGAATGTGCTTATTTGGAAAATGGTCTTGCCGGAAAAAAAAAAGATGGCACGATAAACTGATCGATCGGTCCATCGATCCGTCTGAATCGTGGCTACAATTTCTCAACAAACTGAGGCTATGGAAAAATCGCTCGATAGACCGATCAATCGGTCTGTCAATCGGTCAAACACCCAATTTCTTTTTCCTTTTTGAAGTTCTAACACCTACCCAAGCCCTTTTTCCTTGTAAAATAAAGGTACTAGAGCTTTAGAAAATATTTAGTATGTCTCCAAAATGGATTTAAAACTTCTACCCAAGAGGCATATTACATCCAAACATATAAAAATCATAAGAATTTGACCTTAAGTCCTTACAAAACTATGTTCTTGGCACAAAACCATTACAACATTTGTATTCCTAATACAAAAATCAATTACACATATTCCATCTCAATTTTAAAGCGATCACAAAAATCTCTTGAGTCAGTCTTATGCCAAATGATCTTCTCCAACACTTGAAAGATTTTATTTTAAACAATGTGAGCCGAAACCCAATATGAATAGACTAGCAATGAATGAATGCATACTTGTAATTGAAAATTATATGAATGCGACAACATTTGCATGTTCTCAAATTGATTTGTCATGAAATTCAAATTACGTATTTATATAATCCAAATTCTCTCAATAGTTTGAAAACCAAAAAATGGTTACATTACATATTTTATCAAAATGCAGCAATTCAACCAATGGATTTAGTTAGGTACCGACTTGCCATACAACACAATACCAACAATTATAAACTCTTATATGTTGCTCTCACTACAATGCCACCTTAAGGCACCAATAGGCAACCCATCATATATGTTTTATAATTTTTCATATAATTGCACTCGTTTACGGTTCAACCGAAGGGTGGGGCAACTCTGCGCTCTTTTACGGTCCAACCAAATTGTAAGGTACTGCTGCACTCTTTTACGAAATTAATCAAAGGGTAAAGCATCCAATCTTACGCAAGTTTTCAGTCTTTTACTAAAGAGTTAAACAAACCCATATTATACACATCACATTATCCCGATACATTAACTAAACCATTTTATTTATCAAAATATACTCATGTGTGCATCACCTCTATTTCAAGAATTTATATCCACAACATAACAATAATTTCATCCACATCCCAAAATTCATTTTGAACTCAATATGCACAATGATACAACTAATCTCATTCATCCACCCAAAGACATTCTTCATGTTTTTCATCCAAAAATTAGGTTTTTAGACTAGACAACAAATCTTGTGAATACTTTTTCTAAAAAAAACGCACTTAATCACATATAAACAACATTTATCCATAGATAGCCTAGAATCCTGCCTTAAAGAAATAAAACCCCCAAATTTGAGCACACCCAAAAATCCAAAATTGTCCGAATAAGATTCCGCTCAATTGTAAACGTAGCTCTCGGCGCGTAGATCAACTTTTCCTTTTATGGCTTTATGAGATTTTGAGCTCCAAGCCTCCAAAAATGGAGAAGAAAAGGAAAAAAATTGTTTTGCTCAAGGGGTGGGTCTTCCACCGTGCGAGAGAGAGAGAGAGAGAGAGAGAGAGAGAGGTGGGGGGATGTACGGGTTGGTTGGGTTTGGTGAAGCTTCCTTTGGAAGCTTTGCCACATGCTCAGCTTTTTTCTATTTTTTTCTTCTTATTTATATACATACATATATACACATATACACATCCAAACATATATATGTAACACTTAAAAATTTTCACATTAATTTAATTAAAGATTACCCGCTCATAAAATTATCAAGATTTTAAAAGTAAAACTCAAAATAATTGGTCGGGTTCTCAACCACACACGAGAATAAAAAAAACAAATCGATAAAAAATCACTAGGTCCACAGGTCATTTATTCGAAATAAAAGTCACAGCCTATATATTTATTTATTATATTTTTTTGACACATGTTATTAATCACACTATTATTTAATTAGAATAATTAAGGCTGATCTGAATCCCTACAGTTAAAGTACTAGTACGTAAGAATAGTAATTTCGTCATACCATATCGATATTTGAATATGCACGAAAAAACTTAAAAGTTAATTTTTTTAATATTTTTCGACGAGAAATACAAACTGCTTTGTTATTTTATTTTATATTTTTTATTTTTAGCCAAAAAGTCTAATTAAAAAAAAGACTTGGGTTGCCACTCTGAGACATTCATACCCATCGAATGGCATTTAAAATTTTAAAGAATTTATCCTCCTGACTACAATCCTTCTTTTTTTTTGGGTAATTGACAATCCTATTTTTGTTTTGTCTCTATTTCTTATATTTTATTTTTATAATTGTGATAACTCATCAATTAATATTACCCCTTATATATTATATCATCTTACTCTTATTAGTGGCATGCCTTATGAAGTTGACAAATTACCGTCGCCCGACCTGGCCTCGCCCTTGCTTGATAAAATACATGATCGTAATAAAACACTACAAATGGGACTTATTTTGCCTAACTTCTAGATACTTCTCATTGTTGTGTCAAAAAGTCTCAAATTTTTGCTTGTTTAAAATTATTAATGTTGTAGTGAAGCAGAAATGGAATGCTATGTTGTAGAACCTGGCCGACATATTCGGTAGCAAATGGGTGGATTTCATTTTACATTCATGCTTAAACATTACAGTGCCCCAGTTAAAGAGCATTCGAGAAAAAAAGTTGATTCACGATCAAGCGCTTAAGCTTGTCTAATTCATTTGCAAGGAAGTTGGCAGGTTAACGTACTTTGATATGGGTCAGATATTTAAACCAATATTGTTCAAGGCAATATTCTATGGGATTATCGAAATTGTTGAAGAGATTTTACTAGCATTCCCAACTTCAATTTATCTTAGAAATGCCAAGGAGCATAGCATAATTCAATATGCAATTGTGTGGCGGCAAGAACGTGTGTTCAACCTCTTATATCAAATAAAGCCAAATTGGCCAAATTAACAATTATTATCAAATCCAGGCCTATCATATAATAATGCTCTACATTTAGCTGGATTTTTGGGACGTCAACAACAACTCACTCTGAGAGCTATTGCACTCGGTGCAACTTTACAAATGCAATGAGAATTACAGTGGTTCAAGGTAATGTTTCCTTCTACAACCCCAACAATAACATAGTAAATCAAACGTCCTCATAATTTTAGAGCATATATATTAGTCAACTAAAATACGGGTCATTGTTAAGATGTACCAAGAGGCCACACCAAAAAACTGCATTGAATAGATTTATTTCATGCCAAATTGAGCAATGGCAAGCAATTTGTTGTACCAATTTTGGCATCATATGATCACTCTTTTCTATCATTGATTTGGTTGTGCTAAATGTCACATGGCTCAAGCCATACTATCGATTCAGCTGTTCTAACATGCGACTTGCATATACCTATGGAATAATGTTCCTAAAATTGGAAGTTTTTCTTTCCTTTTGTATTAGCTTACTGAAAATTAAAACATGCTATGCTATGGACTCTCTCTATTAGCACTCATGTTTTTAGTTGTCAGTTTTTCTCTACTGAGCTATCTTAGGACAACCCTCTATGAATCGGATTAGAAGTCATTAAAGTTGCATGATTTCTCATTGAAAAGTGACTGTGGATTATTATGTAGGAAGTGGAAAAATTCTCAAGACCAGAAGACTGGAAAAGGACAAATGATGATAATATGAGGCTAGCAAAAGTATTCACTAAATCACACCAAGAATTGGTAAAGGAAGGTGAACATTGGATGAAAGATACGTCCACTTCATGCACAATTGTTGCAGCTCTTATTGCCACAGTGCTATTTGCAGGTGCCATTACGGTGCCCGACGGAAACAACAACAACGGTTACCCATACTTTTCAAAACAAAAATCATTCATAGGCTTTGGTATATTTGATGCTCTTGGTCTTTCTCCGTCCATCACTTTTGTGTTAATGTTCTTGTCCATTCTCACTTCTCGATATGCAGAATATGATTTTCTCTATGTCCTTCCCAAAAGATTAATTATCGGTCTCCTGACCTTGTTTGTCTCCATGTTGTCCACGAAAGTTGCCTTCAGTGCCACTCTTTATCTAGTGTTTGGACATAACAAGGCATGGGTTCTTATCCATGTTGTTACATTGGCCAGTCTCCTTGTGACGTCATTCGTAGACTTAGAATTCCCTCTCCTTGTAGAGATAATCAACTCCACCTATGGTCCAGCTATTTTTGGTAGTCACAGTGAATGTTGCTCCGTTAAGGCAACCATTAACTATAGGGACCTAGTCCCTTTTCATTTTGAGGATTAATTAAAGTTTGTTTTGAGACTATTGGTGGTATATGAAAAAGTGTTTAATGGTGTAAAGGAATTGAAATTAATCATGTTAATGATGAATGATGATGACTGTATGCTTAGTAATGCATAAGGATTATTGTTGTGGGTTGTTTGGGTGAGTTGTGAGGTGTTTTCCTTATGATTTGATTTATTTATACAGCTTTGGTTCAGACTCCCTCATAGCGCTGACTGCTCGAGCGGCTTGTGACTCGCTGGAGCGTACTAGTGGCAAAGAGTTCGAGTAAGGAGGGACTGCTCAAGCAGACCTCTGCCCTCTCAAGTGGACTGTCGGTGAGCAGAATTTAAGTTATGGGTTAAGATATTTTATTTTCATTCTTTTCATCCCTCTTTCTCTAGAGCAAGAGTTGAGACCTAGGGTTGCGTTTAGTGATTTCTTAGAGCCCTCTTGGCTCCCCTAGAGTGGATTCCTTACTTCCCTCTCGATTGAGCACCCATTAGAAGCTTGAGCTTGGCGTTGGAAGCTTCGTCTTCGTCCACCGGTTGGAGATTTAGTTGATTGGTGTAACGACCCGGTTCAAATCCTAGTATTAACGACGGTTAGCCCATGAGATCTTAAACCGCTAAAAATGTTAAAAATCCTAACTTGATCCGAAAATCATAAGAATATCTGACACTCAAGAGGCAAAATCCTAATACCGTTTGAAGATGAGCTTGAATAAGTCTTGGATTCTTTAACAAAATAGCTCTTAAAGTCTTTAGCATTTTTAACGCTAACTACACCGCTAAAACCAATTTCTTCCTTCTTTAAGGACATTCTTCAAGCTCCTAAGAGTTTTTCAAAAAAAAATTTCCATTTGTGAATTTGTAAATAACTTTGGATTAATCTTCCACTTCCTTTTCAAAATCACAGTAGCCATTTTTCTTAAGATATTTTCTCTTTAAGTTCTTAAGTTATTTTCTCAAAGAAACATTTTTTTTTCTAACAGAGGAAACTCATTTTCTGAAATGTTGGTTAATTTATCAAATTTAACTCTTAAAATAAGTTTTTTTTCCAATGACTCAACTTGCAAATTATGATCTTTTTCAAAAGTTAAAAAAGATTCCTTTAATTTTTTCAAAGCTTTAGATAAGTTTTCTTTTTCAAACTCAATATTTGCATTTGAAACTTTTAGGTCCTCAAGTTCCTTAGAAATATTTTCATTTTCCTTTTTCAAAGTTATGTTGTTCTTTCCCAATTTTAAAAAGCGCTTATGTAAGCTATATGGTTCATTTTTAAGTTCCTCATAGGATGATATGGAATTGTCACAAGTACTAGACTCATTACAAGAATTATAATCAAGTGGATTGAAATTTGGATGAGAATTTACCTCCTCATTCCCATTAGCCATCAAGCAAAGATTAGCAACTTCATCATCGCTCAAGTTTTCACTTGACTCGTTTGAGTCCAAGTCATCCCATGTAGTAGCTTTCATAGCCTTCATTTTTTTTCTTGGAGTCTGGTTTGAGTAAAGGGCACAACTATTTTATGTGTCTCGTTTGCTTGTAGTTGTAGCAGGTAATGGGATCTTTCTTATACTCTTTTTTTCTTGAGTCACCTTTTTCAAATCTTGTGCCACAGAACTTTCTTGCAAACTTTTTATCTCTTTTGAAGAGTTTTTCTAGTTTTCCAGTGAAGAGAGCTATGTCATCATTGTCAAGTTCTTCATCTTCCTCATCGCTAGAACTATCCTTCGAGGCTTTGAGGGCAATGGACTTTTTCGTTTTGGTTTGCTCGTTTGCTCGTTTGCTCGTTCATTGATTTTGACCTCATATGTAAGGAGAGAACCGATTAGCTCATCCAGTGTCATCACCCTAAGATTCCTTGCTTCCGTAATGACTGTTGCTTTAGCTTTCCATAGAAACGGCAAAGCTTTGAGTACCTTTCTTAACAATTCATAAGATGGGTAAGTTTTTCTAAGAGCATTAAGAGAGTTTATAATATGAGTAAATCTAGTATACATACTTGAAATAGTTTTATTTTCAATCATCTTAAATCCTACATACTCACTAGTCAATCTATTAATTCTAGAATCTTTAATATCTTGAGTTCCTTCATAAGTAATTTTTAATTTTTTCTAAATTTCTTTTGCACTTTTACTAGTCATGATACGGTTATATTCATTTGCATTAAGATCATAGTTTAAAGCATTCATAGCACTTGAGTTTATTTGAAGTAATTTCATATCGTTATCATTCATATCTTCATCTATTTTAGGAACCTCTTTACCTTCAACTACTTTAGTGGGAATGAAATTTTCTTGGACAATTACTGTCACGCCCCCGACCCTGAGGCACGTGAACCTCACTTGCTAACTTAACTTTTATAGAATAACCGAGGAAACTCCTTTTCATAAAATCAAAACCCAATTTATGGAAATTCCTTTCCAAAACATAAAAAATATTTTAAGTCTAAAACATAGAAATTTTGGCAGAGTTTCCTCTATTTTTTGGACTATCCTAAATTTTCTGTAAACCTGTTGAATTCAAATAACAATCTACACTCAAGCACCGCCTGGATTCCAACTCTCAAACACAATCACAACTGTTACAACCATTCATTTCCAATTTCAATTTTTTCTAAATTTCTTTTGCAGTTTTACAAGTCATGATACAGTTATATTCATTTGCATCAAGAGCACAGTTTAAAGCATTCATAGCACTTGAGTTTATTTGAAGTAATTTTATATCGTTATCATTCATATCTTCATCTACTTTAGGAACCTCTTTACCTTCAACTACTTTAGTGGGAATGAAATTTTCTTAGACAATTACTGTCACGCCCTCGACCCTGAGACACGTGAACCTCACTCGCTAACTCAACTTTTATAGAATAACTGAGAAAACTCTTTTTTATAAAATCAAAACCCAATTTATGGAAATTTCTTTCCAAAACATAAAAAATATTTTAAGTCTAAAACATAGAAAATTCGGCAGAGTTTCCTCTATTTTTTGGACTATTCTAAATTTCCTGTAAACTTGTTGAATTCAAATAACAATCTATACTCAAGCACCACCTGGATTCCAACTCCCAAACACAATCACAACTGTTACAACAATTCATTTCCAATTTCATAACAATTATGCCAAGTCCCAAATGAAATTAAATCATACAAACTTAAGCTACATCATAATTCACATCCTCCACTTCATTACTAGTATATTCATCTCCATGCGACTTAAATTATATATAGGCCTCACTAGGTTTGCATACTGATTACATTCATCCAAGGAAGTCTCATAAATTCATTAAACAAGTACATGAAATTTAAACATATATATATGATTTGCATCTTTACATCCAAAGTAAAAGTTTACTCCTTTCTTCCAAAGCATTCTTCAAAATTCAAATTTTTATTTACTCTACTTTCATGATCATCTGAACTTGTAAAAGAGGGGATTTAACAAACATGAACCGAAACTCGTAGGATAAAGACTAATAAAAGTGCAATACATGATTTGTGAGGTGTGGATGAGCAGAATGTTATGCAACAATAGTCAATCATTCTCTTTTTCATTTCATAGTTTCTTGAAGTATCAAATTCTTTGTTTTAATTCGTCTAGTATTTATTCCGATCTATCACTATCATTAAATTTACTACTCTTCTTACTTGATCACTAAACCCTTATATCTCTCATTCTCTCTTTCCATTCCTTTCTTTTCATTAAATACATTTTCTCTTTATCTTTCTTAAGTTCATATTTTTTCGTTTCTATTTTGTCACGTTCCAAAATCCAGGGTCACGCAAAAATCTACCAAACATCAGTTTTATAAATATAAGTTTTTATACATTCAAAATTACCTGTTGAAATCAAAAGAAAATCCAATATGCATCTCTCATAAACAATAAACATCCTGTATCACATGTATAAGTATATCGCCTTATGAAGTACAAAATCGGCCTTCAGAAATAGGCGTACCAAAAAGGAAAACTACTAAGGTCTTCCATCATCCGTCATCACGGGCACCACATGATCTACTCTAGATCAGCATGCATATCATCACCTGAAAAAGGTTTTAAACAAAAAATCCCGCCCGTGAGTCGAAGCCCAATAGAAACAGACTATAAAGCTGTAAAGCAAGATATGCAATCATATGGTGGGAGCTAACTCAACTACAAGCAAAACCAAGCATTATAACTAATGCAAGCAACAGTTAAAGAAAACGATAATCAAAACGTTATTTTCCACTCTTATCGCACAACTGAGAAAAACTGGATAAAAACAATTCGCTTCACTCAGACCACAGCCGAGGAGAAAAGATAAAATAATTCCTATGTATCGACTCCGTCACAAGGGGACGAAAGTAGCAACGATAGATCCGTGTCCATTATCTAATCCCCATACATCATGGGACCGGTTAGAAAAACACAAGTTCTATACGGAGCACCACAACGTAACCACTCAATTTACGGGCCCAAAATCCGAGGGTAAGAGATCCCAACCAACTCAATTTACGGGGACTAACCCGAAGGTACAGAGCACCTACGCTGCGCAAGTTTTCAGACTTACATCGAGGACAACTCGTGCCGCATACCCACTATCCCAGAACATCTAGAGAATCATTTCACCAAATTCAAAACATTTTCACATCCGTATAAAGATCCATTCATCAACATGGTGATCAAGCCAAAAACACATAGATCCATCCATTAACATGGAGATCAAACCAAAAATATTTTCAAAAATGAGACTCAACCCAAAAGGTTAGCTCCAAACCTCCAAAACACTAACGTCCAACACAAACCCACGATGCCCACGAAGACACCACAACCCCCATGGGACATGAAATTTGACAAAAAGTTCCAACAAGGATGAAAAACAACCTTTCCCAAACATTTGGCCAAAACGGGTAGAAAACGGTTTGGAAAACTTGACACACCCTCACTATTTTGGTCATAACTTTTTCTACAAAAATAATTTTAGTGTGAGAGAGGTGTCATTTGAAAGAGGACTTCCGAGGCTTCAATTTAAGTACAGAAATGACCTAATTTTGAGTCCGTACGAGGGAGATATGGTTAAAACAAAATGGCTCTGCGCAGCAGCCAGACTGCTGGCATGCGACACGGCGGTCGAGCCCCGCAACCAGCGCCCAAACCAGCATTACGCCCCTGTTTTGTTTTTTTTTTTGTTTCCTTTTTTTTTAAACCCCAAAACATGAATAAACCCTAAAATCAAGCCTCCAAACATACTTTTCAAAACTCACGAACATATCCAGACCCAAACAACCATCTAGCTTCGATATAAACTATCAAAACCCAAAATTATTCAACTGAAACGACGAAAAATAGTTTTAAAACTAAAAACTTGTTTTCTCGAACATAAATCACATTTTTATACATTTTTACACGGTGAAACATATAAGATTACATACTCCCTTATACAGTAGTAGAATATGAGATCCTACCTCGTTGGGTCAAAAACCCGACGCCTCGCTCCAAAAATAGGATGTCTCGATCCACGTGCAAAATCGAACTTCGTCAGAATTGAATTCTGTCCTGATGGATGCGTAGAGCACGATGCCTATAACAAGGATCGGCTGTTAATTCGTCAAAAATCAAGCCCCTGGCCCACGAAAAGTTAGAGTGATGGTGGAGAGAAAAAACAAAACTTAAGGAGCTAAGTTTTTAAAAATATTTTTTTGAAAATTTCTAACTCCTGATATTTATAGGTCTCCAAAATATCTTTTATTTTTGAATTTTTAAAATTCGCACTGTAACTCCCGGCAGCCCCCGAAACCAACCCCGCATGCTTATTTAAACCAAAGCATGCATCAAAACACGTATATGCATATTAAAGCAAAAAAAATGTCAAAAAAGGCGTCAAAACACCAAATATGCATATATAACAAAATAAAACGATACAGGGTCTCACAATTCTCCCCCCTTAAGGAATTTCACCCCCGAAATTCATTACAAGGTCACGAGGTGAACAACTCCGGGTATCTAGCACGCACCCCAGACTCAAGCTCTCAAGTCGCTTCCTCAACCCCATGCTGAAGCCACTGAACTTTAACGTAAGAGATCGTTCTCCCCCATAACACCTGCTCTTCCGTATCAAGAATCCTCACAAGGCATTCCTCATAGGTGACATCCTCATCAACTCGAAGCTCAGCCCAATCTAACACATGCGAAGGATCAGGCTCATACCTCCGAAGCATGGAAACGTGAAAGATGTTGTGCACAGATGCTAACTGAGGTGGCAAAGCCAGGCAGTATGCTACCACGCCAATCCGTTCCAGGATCTCAAAAGGTCCAACAAAGCACGGTGATAGCTTTCCGGTGCGGCCAAACCTCATCAAGCCTCTGAGTGGAGAGACCTTAAAGAACACATGATCTCCACTGCAAACTCTAACGGCCTCCTCCTCTAATCAGCATAACTATTCTGGCGGCTCTGAGCTGTCATCAGACGCTGATGAATCATGGCAATCTGCTCCGTCTTCTCCCGCACTAGGTTGGGTCCCAAAACAGTGGTCTCACCCACCTTTGTCCAACACACGGGTGATCTACACGGTCTACCATACAGAGCCTCATACGGTGCCATCCCAATACTGGACTAATAGATGTTGTTGTATGCAAACTCTGCCAATGATAGATGATCCTCCCAAGAACCCAAAAAATCAAGCACACAAGCTCTCAACATGTCCTCCAAAATTTGGATGGTCCTCTTAGACTGACTATCTGTCTATGGGTGGAAAGCTGTACTGAAAGTCAAGCTCGTCCCCAAAGCCATCTGAAGATTCTGCTAAAAGCGCGATGTAAAGCACGGGTCTCGATCAAAAATAATAGTCACCGGTACTCCGTGTAGTCGGACTATCTCCTGAACATACAACCTACCCAATCTGTCCACTGAATCCCGCACTCGAATGGGAAGAAAATGTGCTGACTTCGTCAGCCTATCAACCACAACCCAAACAGCATCATGTCCCGCCAGCGATCGAGGAAGTCCCGATACAAAATCCATCGTGACATGCTCCCACTTCGACTCAGATATAGGCAAAGGCTGCAATAGTCCTCCCGGCCACTGGTGTTCCACCTTTACTTGCCGATAAGTAAGGCATCGAGAAACGAATTGGATCACGTCCCTCTTCATTCTTGTCCACCAGAACTGACGACGCAAGTCATGATACATCTTCGTGCCTCCAGGATGCACTGCAAGACGTGAATGATGAAACTCATGTAGAACCTCGGCACGGCGTGACTCTGGTACAAACAGACGCCCTGTCAACCTCAAACTCTGATCTGGGCCTACCGTCCATCCTGCTGTGTCCTTCCCACTAGCAATGCGGTCCCGTATCATCTGAGCCTCCTGATCGGTGTGCTGAACCTCTAACACGCGTGCAACCAATGCGGGCTATGAAGCTACTGAATATAAGGTTACACCTGTCCCTGCCTCTTCGAGACACAGATCAAACTCCCCAACATCTCCAAGCATATCCCATTCTCGCATAGCCACAGAAGCTAACGAGCCATGAGATCTCCTACTGAGCGCATTAGCTACGACATTTGCCTTTCCCGGGTGGTACTGCAAATCAAAGTCGTAGTCTCCCAGCAGCTCCATCCAACGTCGTTGGCGAAGATTCAAGTCCTTCTGCGAAAATCAGTATTTTAAGCTCTTGTGATCAGAGAAGACCTCGAAGTGCTCACCATATAGATAATGCCGCCATGTCTTCAAAGCGAAGGCCATGGCTGCCAACTCCAGATCATGCATCGGGTAGTTCGTCTCGTGTATCTTCAGCTGTCGAGAATCATAGGCCACAACCTTGCCTCCCTGCATCAAAACACAGCCTAACCCATCGTGTGACGCATCACAGTATACCGTATACCCCAAATCTCTCCCTGGAATGATCAGCACTGGTGCAGTAGTCAATCTCCTCTTCAGCTCCTAAAAAGTTGACTCACAAGACTCGCTCCATAAAAACATAACTCCCTTTCGTGTCAAACGCGTCATAGGTGCTGCCAACCTAGAAAAATCCTTAACGAACCACCGATAATAACCTGCCAAACCTAGAAAACTGTGGATCTCAAAGACGTTCTTCGGTCGCTGCCAATCCATCACTGCATCAGTCTTCGCCGAGTCCACTGATACCCTATCCTTCGACACCACGTGCCCAAGGAATCTCACCTCTGACATCCAGAACTCGCACTTCTCGAACTTCGCATACAAGCGATGTTCTCTCAGAAGCTGCAAGACAACATGCAGATGCTCCTCATGCATCTCTCTCGTGGGCGAATAGATCAGAATGTCATCCGCGAACACGACCACAAAACTATCCAGGTAAGGGTGGAAGATACGGGTCATCATACCCATAAAAGTCGTAGGGGCGTTCGTCAAACCGAACAGCATGACCAGAAACTCGTAGTGACCATAACGAGTCCGAAAGGCGGTCTTCGCTATGTCCTAGTCCCTAATCCTGAGCTGATGATATCCTGACCTCAAGCCAATCTTTAAAAGCAGCGCGATCCTCTTAGCTGATCAAACAGGTCATCAATCCTAGGCATAGGATACCTGTTCTTCACCGTCACCTAGTTCAGCTTCTTGCAGTCTATGCATAATCTCAAAGACCCATCCTTCTTCTTCGTGAAGAGTGTTGGAGCTCCCCATGGTGATGTACTCGGCCTCACAAACCCCTTGTCTGGCAACTCCTGCAACTGCACCTTGAGTTCTCGCAACTCAGTTGGTGCAAAGCGGTAAGACGACATAGAGATGGGAGCTGCTCCTAGAACAAGACCAATGGAGAACTCCACATCACGTCTCAGTGGTAACTCGAACAGATCATCCAGAAAGACATCTGGATAGTCACACACCGCAGGAGGTAGCTCCCCTCGAACCCCAACTGGCTCATCCATCTTGAGGGAAGAAAAGAGGAAACCCAAGTTCCCTCTAGCCCGAGCAACACCGGGCATAGACACCAAGCCCTCATCCTGATCACCCACAAAGTAGAAGCAGTCATCCTCCGGCGTACAGATCGACACCCTCCATTGCTCACAATCTATATAAGCACGGTAGGTAGTTAACTAGTCCATCCCTAAGATGACATCAAACATGGTCGTGTCTAGAATGATAAAATCAAACTCTAAACAATGACCGATGACCTCCAGCATGCAGGATCTACAAACAAGACTCAGCCTCACACTCCCGCTGACTGGGGTCTCCACACTCAAGGTACTACCCAACATGTCCATCTCTAGCCCCAAAGCAGATGCAAAAGCAGATGATATAAATGAATGTGATGCTCCCGTGTCGATGAGAACACTGGCCCATGATCTAAAGATTAGAAGAGTACCTCTGATCATGGCTGGAGTAGCTGCAGCATCAGATGCAACTGGTATTTTGGAAGCACTGCGATCAGTAAGAACATAAGCTCTGGCCTGCGGTGGTCTAGTCTGTCCACCATAACCCTGAGTCGCCGGCTGCCTCACAGACTGTGCCGAAGTACCTCCCTCTGTAAACCTAGACGTATGAGCCCTAGGCTGCTGAGGAGTCTGCCATCTCTGTGCTAATGGAGCAGGTGGCGCTCCTGTCGCACTCTCAACATTCCCTTTCTGGGGACAGAGCCTGCTAATATGCCTAGACTGACCACACCCAAAGCATGTAGGTGGGTCTCTCGGCTATGACTAGACTGATGCCGAACTCTGTACCTGGCCCTTCTGCGGGCACTCAACTGAACGATGTCCCGGCTGTCCACATCGATAACAAATCAACCATCTCTGCTCTTACCTTCCTGTCGAAGCCACTGAAGGTGTAGGTGTGGACGAATGCGGCTGATACGATCCGACAACATAAGAACTAGACCCAGATGACCTCCGGTGCTTGTTCTTGCACCCCTGAAATTGTGTATCTCCACTGCCCTGCTAACCCCCACTCTTTCTAACTCTGCGACTCTCTGCCAGTGAGTTCTCCACTTGGATAGCGGATTCCACCAAAGTAATGTACATATCCAGTCCCAGAGCTGCAATCCTGTCCTTGATGGCAGGTCGAAGGCCCCTCTCAAACCTCCTAGTACGCAGCTCCTCTGTAGATACCATCTCCGCTGCAAACCCCGACAGACTCGCGAACTTGGCCTCATACTGGACCACCGAAAGGTTCCCCTAAACAAGGAAAAGGAACTCCTCTCAATAAGTATCTCTCGAATATCTCAGAAAATACTTCTCCAAGAAGACTCTCGTGAAAGCGACCCACGTGTCATCCACCGTGGTCTTGGCAAACTTCCACCACTCTCTAGCATCCTCCCGCAGCTGGAACACCGCCAAACGCACACGCAAGGTATCCTCCTCGATAACTAGAGTATCGAAGATAGCTGTGGTCACTTCCATCCACTCAGTAGCAACTCTAGGGTCCGTCTTCCCAGAAAAGGTCGGAGGATTCAACTGCTGAAATTCCCTCGTAGCCACAGAGGCTCTTGGCTCCGAAGCCCTCACTCCAGCCCTGGATGCCTCAGCCATAGCTCTCATAGTGGCAAGCATCTCCTGCATGACGTCAGCACCGCCCACCTATTCTTATGGGGCATGAACGTCTCCCTCCTCTGGAACCTGAACATATGCACGACCTCGGCCACGGCCTTGGCCACGACCCCGTCCCCACACTCCCCGCGTGGACATAATTCTATATAAAGCAAGATAATATGATAAGCTTCCCTACGGCATGTTATTACAAACATAAACACATAACACACATAAGCATGCTATCACGTAGCCACTTAAGGTCATGTTAAAACGTCTCACATACCGAGGAGAACCAACAAGACAGACGCATCAATTTGGATAACCAATTCAGATTCCTTGTTAGAAAACACGTCGGCCAAATGCGTTCCTAACTTGGCTCCCAAATTTGTTTATCCAAACGCCCGAAGGCAAGACTAATCCATCCCAAGATTCAACCTACTTACCCACATAGTCACAACAGATATGCTTGACAGCTAACAGCATGATATAAAACTATTTATACACATGCAAGTAACCATACACAATCAACCTCACCAGGTGATAAACCCTCTTCCCATGGCTCTTAGGTATTCGAACCTAGAGTTCTGATACCAAGTTGTCACGTTCCAAAATCCAAGGTCACGCAAAAATCCAGCAAACATCAGTCTTATAAAAATAGATTTTCATACATTCAAAATCACCTGTTGAAATAAAAAAAAATCCAATATGCATATCTCATAAACAGTAAACATCCTGTATCACATGCATAAGTATATCGCCTTATGGCGTACAAAATCGGCTTTCAGGAACAGGCATACCAAAAAGAAAAACTACTAAGGTCTTCCATCATCCGTCATCACGGGCACCACAGGATCTACTCTAGATCAACATGCATATCATCACCTGAAAAATGTTTTATACAGAAAATCTCACCCATGAGCCGAAGCCCAATAAAAACATACTATAAAGCTGTAATGCAAGATATGCAATCATATGGTGGGAGCTAACTCAACCACAAGAAAAACCAAGCATTATAACTAATGCAAGCAACAGTTAAAGAAAACTATAATTAAAACGTTGTTTTCCACTCTTATCGCACAACCGAGGAAAACAGGATAAAAACAGTTCGCTCCACTCGAACCACAGTCGAGGAGAAAAGATAAAATAATTCCTATGTACCAAATCCGTCACAAGGGGACAGAAGTAGCAACGATAGATCTATGTCCATTATCTAATTCCCATACATCATGGGACCGGTTAGATAAACACAAGTTCTATACGGAGCACCACAACGTAACCAGTCAATTTACGGGCCCGAAATCCAAGGGTACAAAGCACCTAACTGACTCAATTTACGGTGACTAACCCGAAGGTACAAAGCACCTATACTGCGCACATTTTCAGACTTACACCGAGCGCAACTCGTGCCATATACCGGCTATTCTGGTACATCTAGAGAATCATTTTACCAAATTCAAAACATTTCTACATCCGTACAAAGATCCATCCATCAACATGGAGATCAAGCCAAAAATACATAGATCCATCCATTAACATAGAGATCAAACCAAAAATAATTTCAAAGATAAGACTTAACCCCAAAGGTTAGCTCTAAATCTCCAAAACACTAACGTCCAACACAAACCCACGATGCCCACGAAGATACCACAACCCCCAAGGGACATGGAATTTGACAAAAAGTTCCAACAAGGATGAAAAACAACCTTTCCCAAATATTCGGCCAAAAACGAGTGAAAAACGGTTTGGAAAACTTGACACACCCTCACTATTTTGGTCATAACTTTTTCTACAAAAATAATTTTAATGTGAGAGATGTGTCATTGGAAAGAGAACTTCTGGGGTTTCAATTTGAGTACAAAAATAGCATAATTTCAAGTCCGAATGAAGGAGATATGGTCAAAACAAAATGGCTCTACGCCAAGCCAGACTGCTGGCGCGCTACACGGCGCTCGAGCGCCGCAACTAGCACCCAAACCAGTAATACGCCCCTATTTTGTTTTTTTTTTGTTTCTTTTTTTTGTAAACCCCAAAACATGAATATACCCTAAACTCTAGCCTCCAAACATACTTTTCAAAACTCACGAACATATCCAAACCCAAAACAACAATCTAGCTTCGATATAAACTATCAAAACCTGAAATCATTCAACCGAAACGAAGAAAACCAGTTTTAAAACTAAAAACTTGTTTTCTCGAACATAAATCACGTTTTTATGCATTTTACACGATGAAACTTCATAAGATTACATACAGTACCCTTATACAGCAGTAGAATCTGAGATCCTACCTCGTTGGGTCAAAAACCCGACGCCTCGCTCCAAAAACACGATGTCTCGATCCACGTACAAAATCGAACTTCGTCGGAATTGAATTCCGTCCAGATGGATGCATAGAGCACGATGCCTATAACAAGGATCGGCTGTTGATTCGTCAAAAATCAAGTCTCGGGCCCCCGAGAAGTTAGAGAGAAGGTGGAGAGAAAAAAGAAAACTCAAGAGCTAAGTTTTAAAAAATATCTTTTTGAAAATATCTAACTCTTGATATTTATAGGTCTCGAAAATATCTTTTTTTTTTAATTTTTGAAATTTGCACTGTAACCCTCGGCAGCCCCCGGAACCAACCCCGCATGCTTATTTAAATCAAAACATGCGTCAAAACACGTATACGCATATTAAAGCAAAAAAAATGCCAAAAAAGGCATCAAAACACCAAATATGCATATATAATAAAATGAAACGGTACATGGTCTCACATATTTTCTCTTTGATCAATTACCGAGTACTATCTTTTTCTCCATATTCTTTATTAAACCATTGACTTTATTTTCAATACATCAGTTCTTTATCCACATTTATGTATTATTCCATTAATCCAATACTGAACTGACGTAAGGTGCAGGTTATAAAAACCCCTCTATATTCTCCCAATAGGCTACGCGAAACCATTGGGTAATAGATAGCTCTATAACTCACCACTACAATCATCTAAAATCAATGTCGGGTGTAGCTTATAGAAATCACTCCCTATTTTTCTAATAGGTTACGCGAAACCATTAGGTAATAGATAGCTCTATAACTCACCACGAGACAATCACATCCGTTTTATGGGGGCTAACCTGAGGGAACACTGTACCCATCTTGCGCAAGTTCTCGGTCTTTCACCGCGGAGCTAGTCAAACCCAACTTAATCACATCCACATCAATCATCTTCGGTTCAATATTTAATTAATTATATCAATATTTATTAATCAACCTTGAGTCCATCTCCCCAATTTAATTTCACAATCATAATATCTCAATTCTTATTCACAAATCACTAAGTTTAATCCATCATTCTGATTCAATATTCCACAGATCAAATTATGTCTCACGTTTCTCCAATTCAACTTTTTTATTCAATTCAAGTTAATACTATTCAAAGTTTCAACAGTTCACCAATTTCCCATTGTAATTACATTAACAATCCTTCTCAATCACAATTGTTATATTATTCTATTTTTAAGCCCACATTATCAAGTTCTAAATCAACTCTGTAGCATTTCCTTTCATATCACAAATTCATCAAAACTTAACGTTCATTAAATCACAAGGTTCTAATTTGCGGATTGATTGCGAGGCTCCCATTGATAAAGAAATCCTTCGATTTATATCAAGAGAGAGCATGAGCCAAGCTCTCGATCTCATCCATGGAGGATGCAGAAAACATAGGAGAAAGGGAAAAAGAGGGGGAGACCAGAAGAACGACCGGAGGTGGTGACGGCGCTAATGTCGGCGACGGTGGTGTAGCTCAGCGTTAGCCAGTCGCGCGTCGCGCGCCCTCGCTTCTCTCAATTTATTCTATGTCAATTGTTAGAACAAGGCAACCCAAGAGGGGGGTGAATTGGGTTTCTTTATAAAAAATAACGATTAAATTCTTTTTCTG
>JAULJZ010178238.1:0-22965 GCA_032270985.1 Heliamphora pulchella
TAATAAAATTAATTTTTTATTTTATGAGAATCTTAATGAGCAATGTATGTAATATCATTTCTTTAATATTATGCATGGATGTCCTTTATTCTGTATAGTATTTAATCTGGTGTGTAGAGTACATTTTGCACACAGAAGACCAAATTTTAGGGTCTTCTAGAATATAAGTATTTGTGCACAATTTAGATGAAAATAGACATACCATCGGTACGACTGTAGCACAAAGTTTTAGTAGGCATGTCTTGGTTACGGGAAATAGATAATAGCGTTGTCTATTTTTTCGACCTTCTGTGCTAGTACACTTTGTGTGTATTAAACGGGACACATTAGTCTAATTAATTTTATACTGACTATATAAATTAATTCACACTACAAGGTTATTATGAGAGTGCTTATACTCTTAATCCTGAAATAATTATTGATTTGTGTATATTTAATATTCGTTGTTATGATTCATTAGAGGGTGTAATCTTATATGGGTCTATATTCCCGGTGAGTTGGATAGCGGTATTAATTATATGGTGAATATTAATTACTGACGGAATCCACGTCTCAAATGATCAGGATTGACGATACCCCCTTAAGGAAGCTTATAAGTTTTGACCGAGCCAAACCCTACAAGTAGATTTGATTATCCGACGGTCAAATAAGTTAAGCAAAAGAGCTTAAAGAATTTAAAGATGCAAATTAAATTAAATTGTCAGTAATTAAATTTAATTGACGGGTATCAGGAATCTTAACATGAGGAGATGAGTTAAGCATTTAATAACAGGAGTTCATTGCAAGATGGTCTTGAGAATATAGTTTAGAGTGGAATTACAATTCTTTAGTGGTGTAAACTTTAATTTAGTATTTTATGGAAATTGCATAAACCGCTACAAGATTTTCATAATTACAGATACCACCGAGAGGTTTGCTTAATTATGGAAACCGCTAGATACGTATCTGGGTTACACTCGAAGTCTTTGTTATAATTACTCTATAGGTCCCTGCTGTAGCCCTATAAATATGCAGGCAGGCTAAACCAAATTCATAGCTTGTCTTCAAGACTAAAGCTGACTAGGTTCTGTCGGTATAAGTTCTCGAAGGTTCGTAACCCACACTACGTTCGAAAATCGTATAAGAAAATACAGTAGAAGGTCTGACAGGAGTTTCAACTCGGAATCAAAAATCGTAGTTAGAGAATCAACCAAAAGGTATTCTTCTAAATTAACTGTGGTAGTATGAGTTTTTATTTTGATCGTTCGACATCAAAAGTTTTATCTGGATCCCGTTTCAGCAATTGCCCGTCCAGTTATTTTTATCGAGAATCATTTACAAACATAATAATTTTGGCAGTTTTGCCTCGAACACTACAGGTCTCATCTTGGCTAGCCAAATATGTTGGGTTGATGTCTACATGTACCTGTACTAGAAAGGGGTGAGAGAATATTTTTGCATGCAGAGTTTTGGTTCTATATTTTAGAATGCATACCTTTGTTGTAATTTGTCTACATTTTATAGTAAAAGATGGACTTGACCTGAGGTGGGTTATGTATTTTAACTTGACCCGAGAAGGGTTAGGTTGCCCTTTCTCTGCTCATTTCAGCTGCTAAAATTGAGTCATGATTACTGCCCGTAATGAATATTCCTTTTGTCATGTTAGACATTCCTCACTTACTCTTAGGCTTTGTATGGGCTCTGGCCAATCACTCCTGACACCCTGACTCTGAGGGTGGATTAATTGCCTCTGACACGACGGCGATGGTTTCAGGCCCATATACATGGGCTCTGAGCTCGAATGATTATATCTTGAGGTATATGCAGTTTGTCCCTTGCTAGCAGAGCTACCCACTTGACTGAGCTTGAGTAGCCGATCTAATTAATCTTGATCCACCTCAGCGCTCGATCGCTCTAGATGCTGAGCTGGCTACTTAATTGTTGACGTGGCTGCCAGGTCGGCTAATTAATTATCCGACCTCCCTTAATTTGCCCCCACCACATTGCCGTTGCTCGAGCTATTGAGATGCGAAAGAGGTGATGAGATGCTAAATGTGAATCATTTTCTTGTCAGAGGTCAAGAAGTTTATTACACAAGTTTTGCTGATGTATCACTCCTTAATGGGACACGCTTGTCCATGGACAGTCTATCCTTGACACATGTTGTGCCCTTACTGGTCTTCTATATCCTCTAAACTGACATGCCTCCTCGCATTTTATGCATATGGTGCAATGTGTGCCTTAGAATCTGAAACATCAGGGACGGTTTTCAATAAATACTAATAATTTGAATTTATGACGGTTGAGTTGAGGTCAGCCATCATGTGCTGAGCTACCACAGTGCTCGAATTGAATCTATTCAAGCTTAACGTACTTGAAGTTTGGATCAACGCTTCGTTTCCATAGAGCTTTAATCGCTCGAGAAGTGACACGTAACACTAGCATTTAATGCATGCAGTGGGCGTCTCCTAAGTGTTGCTCTAGGCACCCTTTGGTGCTTCGATTTGAACCCTTTGGGTGCTTTCTATAGGGGTCTTTCAAAGCCATTACCCCCTTTACATACTCTTTCACATTCATCTTCTCTTCTCTCTCCCTACTGCGATTTCCAGCGAGGCTTCGACGAAGCTCCAGCGACACACTAGCATCACCGTTCTCCACAACGTCATGGTTTGGATGTCACAGTTAGATGTCAAATCCATAGCAAACCTGGATGACTAACGATATCGGAGCGTTAATTTGGCCACTCTAGTCGGGGAAAACTAGCGGCTCGGTCTTAGTCCCCACGATCCTCAAATAAGGTTGTGCCCTGTCAAGCTTGGTGCTCCAAGTAGTTGAGCCATAAACACTTGCATATCATTTCATATTTCATTTCCTTTTGTGCTGAGATCTAATACAACTTCCCATTTTTTATTTGTTACGGTATCATATGTCAACAACTTGGCCAGAAGAGACTAACATGATAAAAACAACATCAACCACGCACACCTAAAGCGTGTGTTAGATTTCAACCACAACGTGTGGAGCTTCTCTCACCTATTTCCCATTCAAGTGGACAAGCTCTATATCCGGCTGGTACCAGTAGACCAAGCATAGAGCACAGGCGCCTCCTATCCACAATCACCACTGAGCGGCACTTACTTCAACCGCTGACCTCTCTTATTGGATCGGCATAACACTACGATGCGTCACCGTAGGTTGGCCAACCTCATTTTCAGGGAGCAAACCCCCTCCCCATCGCCGAGCGATAGCCAGGTCATTGGTGTTACGACCTCTACTAAGACTCAACCTTATTCTACTCTATCAGCCACAATGGCTCCTCCACTTTCAGCTCCTTCGAAGAGGAGACCAGCCCAACTAAAGGTGCCGAGCGCAATGTGTGGCGCCGTGCTGAAGAACATGCACCACTGACCACAGCCACTACCACCACTACGGAGTTGGCTGCAGCTCGGGAAGAAGACCCTCTAATCTTCTCTCTGTGCTACAAGGTCCAACTAGTTTGCCGCTAGGACTCGACCATGGAGAACCACAATATGGCTTGGTCTCTTGCTAAGAGCCTAGCTCTCTCAAAGGACAAGGAGACCTACAAGAACGCTACCATAATGAAGAGGGCGGCACAAAACATGATTGTGGTAAGCTCTTCTTCCGAGCTGTAAGTACTTGAAATTTTTTTTCGTTCCCTTTTCTTCACCCAATCTAACTATTTTCTTTTGCTATGCAGGGGCTTCAAATGGCCTTGGATGGGGCCTCTCTGTTCGAGGCTCTAGAGAACCAGCACGGCCTCTTCCAGACGAATTTTAACTCCCTCTAGGAGCGGATAAAGTAGCATGAGGCCCACGTTGGGGAGATTGTAGCTACCAAAGAAGCCGCCGACCATTGTTCTACCAAGGCCCTTAAGGCTCAAAAAGAAACTAAGGATAACCATGCCACAGTCATCGCTGAGCTAGAAGGGGTGAGGAAGACTATTGTCGACTTGCAACTCTCCCACTAGGGGACCCTCGCGAAGAGGTATGATGCTGGGCTTAAGGAGGCCAAGGACGAGTACTCGACCTAGATCAAATCTCTCCACAAAGCCATATTCGAGCAGAGCTAGGACTCACCCTTGTTGTAGCCTTCATTATGGAGGACTCTGCCCTGCACAAGGAGGTTCCCTTGCCTCTATCCAGTATCCCTCTCCCTGAGGAGTTGGTCGGGCTAGTAGGTCTTACTCCCCCTTCAGGTCGGGTGGTGGATGTCGCCCCCATCTCATCCCTTCCTCTGGCTAATATAACAACTACCATCGAGACTAAGGTAGACACAATCGAGCAATAGAGACACCAGAAGATCTAGCTCTACTCTGGCCCGAATAGCCCGCTCCTGCGTAGGAAGAGGATCCTGTTCAAGCTAGCGGGGAGGTGAATGGCCCCATAAATTTGACCTTAGATGAGGAGCCTGCTCAGGAGCCCACCAAGTAGCTTAGGGCTTTTTATTTTATCTTTTTTGTACTTTTTTCTTTTCTTGCGCTGCACGGCCTCATTTCCTTTTGTGAGGTCGGTACGTACATTTGTACTTCAAGTTCAAGATCAATGAAATCAACATTTTTCTTGTGTACTATGTAACACTCATGTGCTCCCCATACTTATACTTTTTTTGCAATTGCCATCAAATAACTTTTCAAGTAGATAGAGTATTCAACACAAGAACATTAAACTCTGAGCTCTGGCCAAGAGATGAGCTCTATATTAGGCCGATCTCTTCTTAGAGCTGAGCCTCGTGTACTTACCTAAGTCGAGCTCTGCACACTTATAGAACTTCTTCAACTGTGAGCTCTTGCCCAAGACGAACTCTATACACTTATAGAATTTCTACAAGTGTGAGCTCTTATTAGAGTTGAGCTCTGTACACTTGTAGAATTTCTTCTATTTTATATTTGTTCTTAGATGTGCTAGAGGTTTTCATACCTAACTGAACTAGGGTTTTCGTACTTAGCCGAGCTAAGATTTTGTACCTAGTCGAGCTAGGGTTTTGCGCTCTACCTAGTAGAGATTTGCATAGTACTGGTTTATATCAAGTCAACTAGGTCTTTTACCTTGGATCTTTCCTAGGGAATTTTCATTCGCCTAAGCGAGGTATCGTGCCTGGTGGTGGTATTTTCATGCCAAGTTAACCAAATCTTTAGCCATTCATGAAAAAGATATGGTGCACAGATGGTTGTTTCCACAAAACCAAATATTTTCATTAATGCTTTCAAGGTTTTCATCAGTGATAGTATTTCTTCACCTTATGGGCATTCTTCGACCTGTGGATTGGCCTTCCTTCCATACTCTCCAAAAGGTATGCTCCAGTTCTTGCAATGAAGATGACTTTGTATGGGCCTTCTTAGGTTAGCCAAAGCTTCCCATCCAAGTAGTCCTTAGTGTTGAGAAGGACTTTCCATAGGATGAGCTCGCCAGGATGGAATGTCTTGGGATGGACCCGCTTATTGTAAAATTTGGAGAGCTATTGATGATAGGTCGCTAGTTTGGTCAGAGCACGATCTCTCTTCTCCATGGCCAAATCGAGATCTCTTACAATGTTGAGGTTATTTTTCTTGGATTAAAAAATGTCAGATCAGATGGTTGGCAACCCGACCCCAAAGGGGTCACCGGTTCCATGCCATAAGCTAGTGAGAAAGGGGTTTCCCCAATAGACCTCCTAGGTTTAGTGCGAAAGGTCCACAACATGCTCAGGAGCTCTTCTACCCATTTTTCTTTAGCTTTCTCTAGCCTATTCTTAATCCCCAAAAGGATCATTTTGTGGGAGATCTCAACCTGTCCGTTGCTTTGAGGGAACGAGGGGGTCGAGAAGTGGTTTTTTATACCGAGCTCCGAGTATAAGGTCTTAAAGAGTGAGCTGGTGAACTGCTTCCCATTGTCAGCCACCAAAGCTTGGGAGATCCCAAACCTTGTGTACTTGCACTTCTGTACTTGCACTTCTATCATCCTCTTTAACTCCAGCTCGAATGTGGAGACCAGCGCAGCCAAAGCATCCACGTGGGAGTTTACTTCTCTATTGATCTACTCAATCTGCACGACTTTAAAGATTTTCATGAGCTCGAGAGTTAGGGCGAGGTAGGCTTCCATCCTATCATCCCGGGCATTGTACTAGCACGTGAGTCGATTCACCACTAGCAGGGAGTCACAGATGATCCGAAGTCACCTTGGTTGCAACAACTCGACACTTCTAAGCCCAACTACTAATGCATCATACTCGACTTCATTATTGGATGTAGGGAAGCCCATCCAAATAGAATGCTCAATAATAGCCTCTTTTGGCAAAACGAGGACCACTCCTGCCCTAAAGCCTTTTGGATTTAAGGAGCCATTAGTGTACATCCTCCATTGCGCTTGTGCTTCTTCATCTTCAGCACCACTTTTCTCCCCCTTCAGCTCAGGCTCAATTGAATCGAGGTCCGAGCTGATCGACATTCCCGTCCTTGAGAACTCGGCCAGGAAATTGGCAAGAACCTACCCCTTGGTCATTGTCTTGGCTAAAACTGAATATCATATTCTCTAAGCTCCACTACCCATCTTATAACTCTTCCAGAAAAGTCTGCCTTATGCAACATTGCTTTCAACAGGAGCAGTCAGGATCATAATCTTGTGAGCTTGAAAGTAGTGAACGAGCTTCCTAGATGCTATCACCAAAGCAAGACAAAGCTTCTCCAAGATGGGAGGTATCTAAATTCTGCATCGAGAAAGGTAGGACTTACATAATAAACTAGCCTCTACTTGCCCCATTTAGCCAGACTATGACCGCGCTAGCCGAGTGCTCAGAGATAGCCAGGTATATGTACAGTTCTTCATCCGGTCGGTGTTTGGATAGGAGGAGAGCTGCGGCCAAGTACTCCTTTAACTCTTGGAGCACCTGGCTACACTCTTCCCTTTATACAAATATTTTGCCCTTTTTAAGCAAATAAAAGAAGGGTTTACACTTATCTGATGGTCGGCTAATGAAACGGTTGAGTGCAGTTGGCATTCTAGTTAACTTTTGAAGTTTTTAGATAATCCTGGGCGGCTGCATATTTTGCACAACAATGATCTGGTCGGGATGTATCTCGATTCCTCTTTTGCTCACCAAGTGGACCAAGAATTTACCTAACTCAACACTAAAGGTACACTTTGAGGCATTTAGCCTTAGCTTGTATGATTTTAACACCTTGAACGTTGCCTTCAGGTCGACGAAATGGTTGTCCTCTTGTTTAGTCTTGACCACCATGTCGTCAATAAAAATTTCCCTTATAGCATCGACTTCATTTAAATTCTCCACCTCTTCCAACACAGCCTCTGCATGTTGTGGTGAAAACCTCCTCTCGTGCTAAAAAATAAGCGTATGGGTTGGGTTAATGTTAAGCTAGTGATGAATGACCTTTGAATTGATGCCCGACATCTCGTATTGTGTCCAGGCGAACATCTCAACATTTGACTTCAAGAAAGTAACCAGGTCAGTCTCTTCTTGCTCGGCCAAACTTGTTTTAAGCAAGAAAAAATGATCTGGCTTGTCTTCTTCGAGCATGATCTTCTTGAGAGGCTCCACAACCTTCTCTACCAGCACTTGGCCCACATCTTCTTAGACCGGTATGCCCTGCTCTTCTATGACACAAACTTGCTCATTGTTAGATGAACTAAACTTCCCTCATAAAGTTTCCATAAAGCACTACCTGGCCATATCCTAGTCTCCCCTCACAATCTCTACACCTCCGGGTGTTGGGAACTTTAGTACTTGGTGATAGGTAGATGGGATAGCTTTTAACTGGTGTAACCATGCCCTCCCCATTATGGCATTGCACAGGGAAGCATGTCCACCACTAGAAACTCGATATTCTTTTTTTACATCCCTACTCTGATCGGCAAGGTGATTCTGCTCATGGGGAGGATTAGTTGGCTATTGAACCCGACTGGGGAGTTTACGAACTTTGGATGTCTTCCTTATCCTGCCCTAATTCGAAGAATAGGTCAGCATACATTATCTTCACCGAGCTACCTTGGTCAATCAGAATACGCTTCACGTTATATCTTCCTATGCGAAGAGTTACTACCAGTGCATCGTTATGCGGGTGCTTCACCCCTTCCATGTCTGCATCTATGAAAGTAATGTTACCTAATGAGTACTCATTGCTCAATACCTTCATCTTGCTCGAGTTACTTGTCTCGTGCTGAGTTTTCATTACTTCCTTCTTGTGGGTAGCTTCTCAGCTTTTCGAACAGACCTCGTTAGCTGTCCCAGTTCGGGCACGACATGGATGACATTGATGGTCCCAGCCAGCTCGTCAATGTTGGCTACTTGTTTAATTTGCGCGGTTGCATGCTTCTTAGCCCAAATATTCTCTTTGTTAATGAACTGGCTAAGGTGGCTTACCTTCACTTGGTCCTCCTATAATTTTCTAAACAATTGGTAGTTCTCCGCAAGGTGCTCGTGGTCCTTGTGATATGTAAGACCCGGTTTCCTTTTTAATATAATAAAGAAAAGAGTTTGTAAATTAATTGACTTGGGTTGGTTATAAATTGATTTTCATATGTAGATTATCATATGAGTGGTGGCTAGTGGGCCCGGTAACTCTTGTTTGAGTTTTGGGTAAATCCGTCGTTATGCGCGGAGACTTGTAAAATTTAATTCGAAGAAAATTTTAAAATTCGATAATTTTTGAGAAAATAATTTTAAATTAATATAAATCTAAAAATATTAATTTCAATGTTATAAATGCATGTATGTAACCATATGCATGTGAATGTGACTTAACTGCATGTTTTGTGCATACATAGAGATATATAGCCTATATCTATATGTTGAGTGGGCCTTAGCTTCCATAAGAAGCTTTAGCCAAGACCCCCTCCCCACCAAACTTCAACCCCTCTCTCTCTCTCTCTCTCACACCTAAAAACTCTATTGAAGACCAAGCTTCTATCTCTTTCTTCCCCTCCATTTTTAGAGCTCTTACACTCGGAGTTGAACAAAGTTGCAAAAAGGAGAGTTGTTATACTCGACGAGGGCTATGCAACTAACTGAGTGGATTTTAATTTTGATGAGTTTGGGTCGTGTAGGGGTAATCGAACTTTGAGTTTCTAACTCTCTGAGGTAGGATTCTAGACTACTATTGTTTAAGTGTTTGGAATATGTAATTAAATGCATTTTTACTTGATTAAAATGCCATGAGAGATGAACTTTATGCTTTAAACCTAGCTTTGTGATAAAAAGACATGAAATGTGTTATTATTGGATAAATGGACTTGTTTATATGGTTGTGAAATTGATTTTCAAAACAAGTTTTAAAAATGGGAAGAATTTATAAAAATGCCACAAAAATGAATTTGTTTATGATTGAAATAACCTTGAGGGATGAGAAATTGATTTCAAGAGATGCTTGAAATTGTATACATTGTGTAAATGTTGATTACTTGAATCCAAGGATTTTGGATTGTGCATTTGATGGTGTAGTTGATTTTGTTTAAATAATTTAGTCAATGTACCGAAATAATGGGGTTAATTTGGGCATTCATGACTTCATGGTGAAAGTCCAAAAAATTGTGCAAGTCAGGTGCTTCGTTCATTTGAGCTAGCCCCGTAACTGAAGTGGTTGCCCAATTTGGTTGTTGTTGCGACAAATTATCAAACTTATGATTGCCTAGCAAGTTCTTGTGTGGCCTGGACCTAGGTCAATAGGACAAAAATCTATAATTGTCGACGTGTCCTTATGTGGCAATGTCGGTACATAGTTAAATCATTTCTAAATGTGGAAGGTTCTTGAAAAATAAAATAAATTTTATTATTATCAAACTATTGAGCATTTGCGAATTATATGAATACAGGTGGTTTTGGAAGAAAACTAGTTTAGAATCTGTGTTTTGGTTGAGTTATTCATAAAATCGATAATTACATATCATGTATTTACCTTTGTTAGTCTACACCTATTGAGCTTCGGCTCATGTTATTAGATTCAAAATATTTTTAGGTGACAAGAACGGCCCTTTACCTTAAAGATTGAAAAGTGTTGTAATTGTTGACTTTTGGAACAATGTGGATTTGGTTTAGCCATGTTTAGTATTTTTAATTTTTGAATAATGTAATCCTTGGCTCATGTAATCTTAAGTTATGTTATATTCCTTACAAGAACTTTGGATTTTTAATGGTATTTGTATAGAATTGGAGCATGAAAGTAGGTCTTGCATTTAAAACTCTTGTATTGTAAGGCTTTAAGACCAAGGTTTCATCCTTTGTGTTCTTTAATGAGAGTTTAAGCCATGATCCTTGAGTTATTCTCTTTGTTTGAGAGTTAAATTCGATGTTTTGGACGTATAGAATCCTTTATGATTCTCATGGAAGGGTTTTGAGATAAGATTTTGAGTATCTTTTAATGGTTTGAAGTTGGTTTTAATGTTAAAACATGGTTTAAAACCAACCCTTTCAAAAAGTGTGAGTGTTGGATTTTCTTTTCAACAAAAATAGGTTTTTCCTGATTTTCTCTCAAGTGGGTAACCGCTTGAGTGGTCCTGGGTCTACTCGAGCAGTCTATTACTCGAGAGAGGAGGTTTTGGCTCGACTAGGTGGCCGCTCAAGCGGCCCTAGGTCCGCTCGAGTGGACTCACCTGGGTTGGGTTTGAAGTTTTGTTTTCTTTAAATAAAAGTTATTTTTTCATCTGGGCTCCATTCTAGGACCTCCTTATGTTCAAATTGCTCCGAGAGTCCTCTTTTCAATGGTTTAACTCTCCTTTCAAAAATTATTTTGGTCCAAATGATTTTGTTGGAAACAATGGATGTTAAACCGATTTTCTTAAAGGTTTTCCGTGTGAGTCGATCTAGCTTTACGGGTTTTTATGGGTGGTTCACGTGCCTCGAGTTTTGGGGGCGTGACAAATTGGTATCATAGCTCTAGGTTCAAATACCTAAGAGCCATGGGGAGTGGTTGCATCACTTTGTAGGGATAATTGTGTGTGCTTGATATGCATGTGTTAGTATGCTTTGATGACAAGAGTATGATGAAATATGATGCATGTGAATTATGTGTTGAATGTGGGCATGGAGGTTGAACCTTGGGATCGACGTGTCTTGCCTTTGGGTGTTTAGATTAACGAACTTGAAGGCCGAATTAGAAACGCATTTGGCTGACGTGATTTCTTGCAAGGAATTTGAGTGGGTTACCCAAATTGGCGTGTCACTCTTGTTGGTACTCCTCGGTATGCGGAATGTGTTTATATGATCTTTCATTGGAGATAAAAATGTTAAATTGAACTCTATGTTGATATGTTCATAAATTTTTTTCATATATAAGTTATACCTCCAAGGCGAGGGCTAGGTCGTGGTCAGGGTTGTGGTATTGGCCGTGGGAATGCACCGGTTCCTGAAGTTGGGGATACCAATGCCCCACAAGAACCAGTTGGTGGGATAAAATTCTTGTGATAGATGATGAATTCGATGTACCAGTTAGCTGAGGTAGCTAAAGGAGGAGCTAGGGCACCTGAGTCTAGAGCGACTGCTGCGATGTGATAGTTCTAGCCTCTTGACCCTTCTTCCTTGTCGGGATTTTTGACCCTAAAGTGGCCACTGAATGGCTTGAGCTTGTGACTAGAATCCTTGATATGCTACAAATCGTTGAAGACGACTTGAGGGTTACGTTGGCAACATTTTAGTTGAGGGGAGACGCACACGAGTGGTGAAAGTTCGCTAAAAATACAGTGGAGGGTACATGGGCTATTTTTTCTAAGTTATTTTTGGAGAAATACTTTCCTAAATCTTCTAGGAACACCTACCGGGAGGAGTTCTTTTCCCTCACCAAAGGAGTGATGACTGTACTTTAGTACGAGACGAAATTCACTACTGTCCCGCTTTGCATAGGAAGTCACAGCAATCACCATGGAGAATACTCTAAATGAGACATGCAAGGCTAGAGAGATTAGGAACCAGCAAGGTGGGACAAGTATGCCGTCAGAGGGGCACCAAAATAAGCGGCAGAGATCATCCGGTCCTAGTTCTTATCCTATGGGTTCATACCAGCACCATTCTGCACCAGCACCCTTGGTAGCTTCGTCGGGACAATCGAAGCAGAGGGAGATCATTTGTTTTTGATGCAAGTAACTAGGACATCATGCATCAGATTGCCCACTAAATGGAAAGTCCTAGAGTTGGTTACATGTTTAGCCCTAGGTGAGGGAGCCAACAATATGTTATGGGTGCGGCCAGACATGACACATTGGTCGAAATTTCCCTCATGAAGGGAATGCATAAAGCACAATGGGTGCACCGTCAGTTCAGCCCACACAGGGACAATAGACTTTTAGACAACCACAGTAGATGCCAACAGCTCAGACCTCTAGAGCCACAGAGAGGGTCACTTCGGCCCAATTTGTACGACAACCAGTAGCATAGGGCTATAGTGGGCAAACCAAGGGACCACAGGGCCAAGCATTTGCTTTTTTTGATCTAGGTCCTTCTAAGGCACCAGTTGTGTCTGATGCTTTAGCTAGTACTTTAGTCATTAGAGGTACTTTCCTAGTGTACCATTCATGGGCTAGTATTCTCATCGACACGAAAGCATCATATTCATTCATCTCATCTACGTTTTCATCTACATTAGGGTTAGAGATAGACATGCTTGGTAGCATTCTATGTGTAGAGACTCCAGTTGGTGGGAACATTGTGTTGAAGCAAGTTTGTAGATCTTGTGAGTTAGAAATCATCGATCGTCGTTTAAAGTTTGACCTTATCATTCTCTACATGACTCTTTTCATATCATCCTAGGTATGAATTGACTAACCACTTATCGTGTCTATATCGATTGTGATCGACAAAGGGTATCGATTTTTACACCTAAGGGCGACTATTTTTGCTTCATGGGTGATCAAAATGATGATTTCATACCCGTACCATGTGATGTGCGAAACTGGAAAAGTGTTAGCTTTCTTTTCTCTACTCTCTTGTTGAATGAGATCGTTGTTGATCGAGGGGAATTCCCTTCTATCATTTACAATTACCCTGATATCTTTCCCGGTGACCTATTCAAGTTACGACCATGTCGATAGGTAGAATTTTCTATTGACCTTATCCCAAGAACCACGCCCATTTTGATGTTGCCTTACTTTTTATATCAGTAGAGTTTCAAGAGTTAAAAGTACAGCTTCAGGAGTTACTAGATAAGGGTTATACACCCAAGTGCATCTGCGTGGGGAGCCCCATCTTTATTTTCCAAAAAGAAGGATGAGTCTTTAAGATTGTGTATTGACAACCAGAGATTGAATAAGGTGACCATGAAGAACAAGTATCCTATGCCTAAAACTGATAATTTGTTCGATCAGTTGAAAGGTTTGAGCTACTTCTCAAAGATCGATTTGAGATCGGGTTATCATCGGTTGAGGATTAGGGAGGAAGACATCGTAAAGACCGATTTTCATGTGTCATGGTCACTATGAAGTTTTTGTCATGGCCTTTGGTCTACAACATTCACGGACTTGATGAATTGCATTTTCCATCCGTACCTCGAAAAATTTGTGGTCGTGTTTGTGGACGACATTCTCATCTATTCACCATTGAAGAAGACATACAAGGAACACCTGTGTATTGCGTTACAACTTTTATGGGAACACCAGTTGTATGCAAAATTTGAGAAATACAAGTTCTGGTTATCCGAGGTGAAGTTTCTTAGGTATGTGATTTTGGGAGATGGAATGGTAGTGAATTCTTCAAAGATCAACACAGTAATGAGTTGGGAACAACCAAAAATTGTATTTAAAATTCGAAGCTTCTTGAGATTAGCAGACTATTACCGACGATTCATGGAAGACTTTTTTTAAATTGCCACATCGATGACTTGTCTCACTCGTAAGGAGGTCAATTTCGTGTGGAATGAATCTTGTGAGCTCACATTCTAGGAATTAAAGAAGAGATTGACCAGCGCACCTATTTTGATCATACCGGAGTGAGAGTTGTGGTACACCATTTACTATGTTGCTTCACATGATGGCTTAGGGTGTGTTTTGATGCAACAAGGAAATGTTATTGCCTATGGTTCTTGACAGTTGAAGACGCACAAAAAGAGTTACCCGACACATGACTTGGAGCTAATAGCTGTGATTTTTTCCTTGAAGGCATGGCAACATTATCTTTATGGTGAGCACTTCAAAGTCTTCTCAAACCACAAGAGTTTAAAGTAACTGTTTTCTCATAAAGACCTGATCTATGCCATCAAAGATGGATGGAGTACATGGAGGATTATAATTTCAATCTTCAGTATCATCTGGGAAAGGCCAAGTCGTGGCCGATGCTTTAGTATGAGGTCTCTTAGTTCTTTAGCTCACGTTTTCATGCGAGGGTGGAATATGTTAGGGGAGATTGGCCAAATCGACTTGTATCTCGATAAGACTGATGAGTATGCAACCTTATTTGTTGTAGTTTCACAATCTATGCTTATCACTCATGTTATTGAAGCCTAGCAACAAGATCAAGAAATTCATATGATACGGGATCGTGTCACAAGCGGTGAAGACACCAAGGGGTGAGTTTTACATCCTGACCAGAGTTTGAGGCTTACCGGGAGTGTATTTGTGCTAAAGTCGTGTCGTGAAAATGTGTTTCATGAATTCCATGATTCTCATTTTGCAGTGCACCCAGGAGGCACCAAATGTGAGACCCTGATCCATTTTCTTTTTCTGCGTTTACGGACGCGCATTACGTGTTTTCTTTCGAGCATGTTTTTACTGCTTTTGATGCATGATCAGGCTTAGATATGCATGCAGGGTAGGTTTTCGGGGTCGTGAGCCGCTGTGGCGCAAATTTCAAAAAATTTCAAAAAAAGATATTTTGGAGACCTATAAATAGCTAGAGTTAGATATTTTCACAAAGATATTTTTAAAACTTCTCCAGTAAGTTTTTCATTTTCTCTCTGCCTTCTCTCTAAGTTCTCGGGAGCCCAGGGCTCAGTTTTCAACGATTCAACAGCGGATCCTTGCTTTTGGCATCGTGGGCTGCGCAACCATCCGATCAAAATTTGATTCTTGCGAAGCTCGATTTTGCACGTGGTTTGAGGCGTCAAGTTTTGAACTCTCTGAGGTAGGATTCTAGACCCTACTGCTGTATAAGGGTGCTATGGGTAAACATGTGTGTTTTTAACGGGTAGATTGCTGTAGATCTATGTTTGTTTCAAAGTTGGATTTTTGGGTTTAAAACCTTGTTTCGGCGATTTCTGTGGATGGAATCCAGTGTCGTAGGTTTCTTTTGAGGTCTTGGGATTAGGCCTAGGTGTGTGGATGTTCACGGATGTTGGTTTGGAGTTCGGAAGCTTCGAATCGGTGTTTGGATGTTGAAACTCGTAGCTCGAAATCAGGTTCCACCGAGGTTCGGTCGACTGGATCTTGAGGTTCAGTCGACTGAAGTTTGGATCTTGGGTTCGGTCAACTGAACCAGGGGGTTCGGTCGACTGAACCGTGTGTTTTTGCATTTTGTGGTTTTTCAGTAGGGTGTTCGGTCGACTAGAGGTAGGGCTTGGTCGACTGAACCTGTGGGCTGTTGGTTTGTGATTTTGGGTTGATTCCTTGGTTTTCGATTGGTGTCCTATGGTATTCAATTGATGAATTTATGGGAATTACTTGATTTAAATACCTGTGGATTACTTTTGGGGTTCGGTTGGTTATGTGATGGTTTCGGGGGTCGTGTCGTGGCCTCGGGTGTGCGTTTGAGTGTCGCCCTCGTGGGTGATGTGCACGGTAGATGCGGCTTGTTGATGCACGGTTAGGTGCGTGGGTTGATGTTGGGTTTGTGTTGGCACAGGTGAGCGTCGTGGGCCTGTGATAGTCATGTTGGGAATGTTTGGGCCAGTGGTGGTCGCGTGGGTTGTCCCGTGAGTGGATGTCGGTTACGTGACGGGTGGCGTCATGATGTGAATTTATATGGTTACATGCATATTTATAATTGTTTATTTATGTACGGAATGCGTAAGTGGATTACGTGGTTGTGATATCAATCGTTATATGTAACGTAGTTTATGCTTTAAAACCTAGAGTTTTATAGGCATGTGACGTGGTTTATGGAACGTCGTGTTGATACATGGTTATATGCTTTAATTCCTGAATTAGGTTTGCATATGTGTATGAAATGGATTAGGTGCATCTGTGATCCAGTAGATGTAAATCCTGGTTGATGATGCACGTGTGCGTGTGTGGGTGTATGAGGGAGGCTGCGAAAGCTGGCGTATGAGGTAGGCTACGAAAGCCAGCGTGTGCGATATCTGATGGATTGAAATGAGATCCTGATGAGGCACGGGTGTGTGTGTGTGTGTGTGTGCGATGACTGACGGATTGAAACGAGATCCTGATGAGGCACGAGTGTGTGTGTGTGTGTGCGCGCAATATCTGAAGGCTGAAATGAGGTCCTGAAGAGGCACGTGTTCATCGATTGCATGTATTGCATTTTGGGACGGATAGACCAATTTTCTTAAAAATTGTATTATCGGCCTACGAGAGTCGAAATACTGTATTAACGGCCTGCGGGAGTCGTGATACTCGAATCGTTTTCAAGGCTCTAATGAGTCGACAAATAGTTTTTATCCTCGCTTTCCCATTGCATGTGAAAAATTATTTTCTGGCTCTGGTGAGTCGTGATCTAAAACGATTTTCAAACTATTTTTTTTATGACTTGAAAGAGAGTCAAAAACTGCACTTCGTTTATCGAGCATGTTTAGCTTATACTACATGTGTTGTTTAGAATCTGCTGAGCTATGGCTCACAGTGTGGGATTTGTTTTTTTTTCAGGTACCGGTCACGCTAGTTGATCTGGAGGTGCTGAAGAGGTGGAAGAGCTATAGTCTTCCTTTTTGCTAGTTTTGTTACATGTATGTTATAACATGTTTTACGGGCGTTGGTACCATGTAATGTTGTCGTTTGGCGTTTATATACACTGCGTGTATGGTTTATTTTGAGAGTATATTCTCGGGTTGGATGTATGTTTAGTTGTTTCTGGGTATTTCACGTGGCCCGGAGTTTAGGGCGTGACACCAAATTATATCATGACTTGCGCCATCAGTTTTGGTGGAAAGGAATGATGAAGGACATCACTCTTTTTGTTTCCCGGTGCCTTACTTGCAAGCAAGTGAAGGCAGAACACCAGAGGTTAACAATGTTGCTACAGCCGTTACCAGTGTTAGAGTAGAAGTGAGAATATTACGATGGATTTTGTTTCTAAACTTTTAAGATCGTAGAAGGGATATGATGTTATCTGGGTTGTAGTTAACAGATTGACTAAATTTGCACATTTCCTTCCTATGCATATGACGGATTCTGTGGATAAGTTGAGCAAATTTTACATTAGTGAGATTGTTCGACTTCATGGTATGCCAATATCTGTTGTTTCTGACGGAAACCAATGTTTTACATCATATTTTTTTACAGAGTCTTCAGTCGGCATTGAAGATGAGCTTACTTTTCAACACCGTTTTTCATCCCTAGACGAACGGTTAGTCTGAACGCACTATTTAGATTTTGGAAGACATTTTACGGACTTGTGTGTTAGATTTTTGTGGTTCTTGGGAGGACCATCTCCTTTGGTAGAGTTTGCTTATACCAACAATTATCAGTCGAGTATCGAGATGGTGCCTTTTGAGGCTTTATAAGGTACCTTGTAGGTCACTCGTGTGTTGACTAATGTGGGGGAAACAGTAGTGTTGGGACCCAACTTGGTATGAGAGACAACGAAGAAGATCATCGTAATTCGTCAACATTTAGTGACGACCCAAAGACGTCGAAAAAGTTATGGAGATCGAAAGAGGAGGCGCTTGATATTTAGGTGGGGGACCATGTGTTTCTAGAGATCTCGTCACGTCGAGGTTTGATGAGGTTTGGTCGTAGCAAAAGTTATCGCTATGCTTTATTAGACCGTTCGAGATCCTCGAGATCCTTAAAAGGATTGGAGAGGTGGCATACCGTCTCGCCTTACCTCCTTAGTTATCATCAGTACACAACGTATTCCATATTTCAATGTTCTAGATTGGGCCGAGTTACAAGTTGAAGACGGCATCTCTTATGAAGAGCAACCAGTGAAAATTCTTGATACGAAGGAGTAGGTTTTGCGTGGGATGACCATTTCTTATGTCAAGGTTTTATTGCTTTATCATGGCATTGAGGAGGCCACACAGGTGCTTGAGTTTGAAGTTCGCGCTAAGTATCCAGATTTGTTTTCGTCTTAGATTGTGTAGCGAATTTCGGGGATGAAATTCCTTACGGGGAAAGGTTGTGAGACTCGATTTCCTTGTTAATATAATAAATAAAATGATGTGTATATTATAATTGACTTTGGGTGTAAATCTGCTGGTGTGCATGGAGACCTGTAAAATTTAATTTGAAAATAATTTTAAAATTCAATAATTTTTGAGAAAATAATTTTGAATTAATATAAATCTAAAAATATTAATTTCGATGTTATAAATGCATGTATGTAACTATATGTACGTGAATGTGACTTAAATGCATGTTATGTGCATACATAGAGATATATAGCCTATATCTTTATGTTGAGTGAGCCTTATCTTCCACGAGAAGCTTGAGCCAAGACCCCCTTTCCCACCGTACTTCACCTCTCTCTCTCTCTCTCTCTCTCTCTCTCTCTCTCACACACACACACACACACACCCGAAAACTCCATTGAAGACCATCACTCTCTTCTCCTTCATTTTTGGAGCTTCTACACATGGAGTTGGACAAAGCCATAAGGAGAGTTGTTCTACTCGATGAGGGCTACGCAACCAACCAAGTGGATTTTCATTTTGACAAGTTCGGGCCTTTTGGGGGTAGTTGAACTTCGAGTTTTTAAATCTCCGAGGTAGAATTCTAGACTACCATTATTTAAGTGTTTGGATTATGTAATTTAATATATTTTTACTTGATTAAAATGCCACGAGAGATGAAGTTTACGCTCTAAACCTAGCTTTGTAACAGAAAGGCATGAAATGCGTTATTGTTGGATAAATGGAATTGTTTAAATGGTTGTGAAAGTGATTTTCAAAACAAGTTTTGAAACTGGGGAGGATTTATGGAAATGTCACAAAAATGAATTTGTTTGTGATTGAGATAACCTTGAGGGTTGAGATTTTGATTTCAAGAGATGCTTGAAACTGTATACATTGAGTAAATGTTGATTGCTTGAATTCATGGATTTTGGATTGTGAGCATGATGGTGTAGTTGATTTTGTTTAAATGATTTAGTTAATGTACTAGTACAATGTGGTTGATTTGGGTTTACATTGCTCCACTGTGAAAGTCCACAAATTTGTGCAAATTAGGTGCTTTGTTCCTTTGAGCTAGCTCCCTTAAATGAAGTGGTTTCCCAATTTGGGTGTTTGTTGTTGTGGCAAATTATAAAACTTGCGATTGCTTAGCGGGTCCTTGTGTGGCTTAGACTCAGGTCAATAGGACAAGAATCTATAATTTGTTCCCTATCCTTATGTGGCAAAGTCGGTACATAGTTAGATCATTTGTAAATGTGAAAGGTTGTTGGAAAACAAAATGAGTTTTATTATTTTCAGACTGTTGAGCGTTTGTGAATTATATGAATATATGTGGTTTTGGAGGAAAACCAGTTTAAAACCTATGTTTTGGTTGAGTTATTCATATAATCAATAATTATGTATCATGCATTTACCTTTGTTAGTCTACATCTATTGGGTTTTGGCTCACGTTGTTGGATTCAAAATACTTTCAAGTGACAAGAATGGCCCTTTTCCTTAAAGATGAAAAAGTCTTGTAATTGTTGATTTTGGGAACTATGTCAATTTGGTTTAGCCATGTTTTTTATTTTTTGTTTTTTAATCATATAATCCTTGGATCATGTAATCTTAAGTTACGTTATATTCCTTATAAGAACTTTGGATTTGTAATGGTATTAGTATCGAATTAGAGGAGCATGAAAGTAGGTGTTGCATTTAAAACTCTTGTATTATAAAGCCTTAAGGCCAAAGTTTGTATGCTTGAATGAGTTCGGAGCATGATCCTTGAGTTAGTCTTTTTGTTTAAGAGTTAAATTCTATGTTTTGGGTGTATGGAATCCTTTATGATCCTTGCGGAAGGGTTTTGAGATAAGATTTTGAGTATGTTTTAATGGTTTCAAGTCGGTTTAATGTTAAAACATGGTTTAAAACCTACCCTTTCAAAAAGTGTGAGTGTTGGATTTTCTTTTAAGAAAAAATAGGTTTTTCTGGTTTGCTCTCAGGTGGGTGATCGCTCGAGCGGTCCTGGGTCTGCTTGAGCAATCTACTACCCGAGAGGGGAGGTTTTGGCTCGACTAGGTGGCTGCTCAAGTGGCCCTGGGTCCACTCGAGCTGACTCACCTGGGCTGGGTTTGACGTTTTTTTTTCTTTAAATAAAAGTATCTTTTTCATCCGGGCACTATTCCAGGACATCTTTTTGTTCAAATTGAAGCCCCGAGAGTCTTCTTTTCAATAGTTTAACTCTCTTTTCGAAAATCATTTTGGTTCAAATGATTTTGTTGGAAACAATGGATGTAAAATGAATTTTCTTAAAGGTTTTTCGTGAATCGATCTATCTTCGTGGGTAGTTCACGTGCCTCAGGTTTTGGGGGTGTGACATGATTGGAGCAACGTTGTTTCTGATTCCTCTTGTCTGGGTTGCCCATCATCTTTGGGAGCCAAGAGAACCTTGGCTTGTCTTTCATCTGAGGGAGGTACTTGTAGATCGGCTCCTTAACCATAATGTTATCTATCTCAAAGTTGGCCTTCAGCTCCTCCCTTTCCCTTTTGAGCTTCTTCTTGGCCTTTTTGCTTTCCTTTGTCTTAACTCGGCTCTCCTTAACCTGCACTAGCACCTCAGTACCCACCTCTTCCATGTCTTTTTCAACTTTGGCATATTGCTCGATCCTCTGCATTATCTTGGTATACCAGTTGCTGGCCTTTTAGTTAGAGACTACCTCAACTTATGAGTTTTCTCCAAGCCAATCTTGAAAGAGGTTACGGCCAGCTGCTCATTACAGTCGTCGATATCATTAAACGTCTCCTAATAGCACCGAGCATAACACCTCAAGCTTTAATGAGCTTAAGATTGGAATCATCAACAAGCTGCAACACATCCACTAAATCCTTGGCAACAAAATTCTCCTTCTCTGCTTCCCTCCGCGCCTAGAGATCGTCAATCACGTGGTTGTGAGACTTGTCCAATTTCCTAAACAAAGTTTTCATTCTCTTCACATAGCCCTACAAGTCCAAAAAGGCAAGCGATGGGATCCAATCCCCAGTATTGAACACTCCGTTGAGCAAATACCACACGTCCAACATCTCGTTCAGCTCCTCCAACTTAACTACTTGTTGCAGATTTAATCACATCACTAGAGTGGCCCTCCATGAAATCAAGAAAATAACAAATTAATTATTTAGAATGCATAGACTAATAAATATTATACTAGTTGTAACATGAAAAAGAAATATAATACGAAAGAAATATAAAATGTGAGATCAATGAGATGCACAATAGTTTGTTGTCTTTTTTTTTTTTGATAACAATAGTTTGTTGTCTTAAACCCCTATTTATCTCTATTTCTTTAGACACTGTGTGGGATAGCTTTTTTTATATGATTTTTTTTGTTTTTTTTTACGTTAGCTCAAATAATGATACTTTTTAGAATTCTCTTATTATAAAAAACCAAAAAAGTAAAAAAGATATAACTAAAAAATAATTTTTAAAAAATCATATAAGACAAACAAGCGATTTTAAAGCTTTTATGTGGCTTTTTCTTTTTAATTTTTTGTGAATTTTTTTAACTTTTTTTAAAACGGCTATATTTCTGGATTTATTTTATCATAATAAATTGAGAAAATTAAAACATTAGCTCAAATATTCAAAAAAACTTATAAAAGACAAAAAAAGTCATTAAAAAACATTTTAGAAGTTAAACCAAACAATGCCTTAGGTACTATCAGTCTAAAAATTAGCAACACCTTTTACGGAGTGAGGGTGTTTGACATTACTAAAAATAGTAGCTTATAAATTATAATTTGTAATAGAAATTGTGTGTATTTGGTAAATTTTATACCTTATAACTTAAATAAAAAAATGATTATAACTTATAATAAAATTACAAGTACTTAAAAAAAATTATAACTTATAATTAACATTAATAACAAATTAATATAATGCATAGTTGTTGAAAAAATATTCACAATATATAAATTAGTTATTAAAATCATAAACATCTTAATTTGTGAATATGTATATGAAGTAGAGATTCATTATATATAGTAATGCGATAATTAATATATATACTACAGGTGGGTTAGGTTAATGGCGGGTTGAATAAAAAAAACTCGCAATCAATCTACTCTCATTATTTTTTCACTCAACTCAACTCACCCAACTCAATTCACTCACTCAAACAATTCGCCCGAGTTGGATTGGATTGATGGGTTAAAGCAAATTAGCAGATTGTTTGCACGTCCTAATTTCAAGTGACATGATATTTAGAAAATATCTTTTGATATGAATTATTTTACCAAAAAACAAAAATATTCATTTGAAATATTCTATATTTTGATCATTTTTTTCAGGAATTTCCTACCCTACCGAGCCCTCAGATTCTGATTTGCCGAAGTACTTGTCGCCCAATGCCATCCTGCTTATATTGGTAATGTTGAAGCGAAGTAGATGTTCTCTGATCACCACTGTCTTTCCCGACAGGTCGTGGAGGTGCGACATGAGCGCGCGCCGCTCTTCCACTCGAATATACTCGTAGGAGTCGACTTGCTTTGGGCTGAACAACTCATTGAGGTAGATCCGTCATGCTTGGCCAAAATATGGCCCATAAGGTGCCCACAGCATGTCGGAGGAGTTGTAGCCAGTGTACTTACCGGCGGCGGTTGTAGGTCGAGAAGCAAAAGTCTGACCATGGGTCTTCAAGAATTCCTTTGCCATTTCAGGGCTAGAGATCACTACAACGGGACGGGAACCAAACTTCAACTGCATTATTTCTCCATATTTTTTAGATAATTGGTGG
>JAULJZ010178248.1:0-7500 GCA_032270985.1 Heliamphora pulchella
GGATTCGATTTTTGTGGTTGTTGATCGGTTTTCTAAAATGGCACATTTCATATCTTGTCATAAAACTGATGATGCAAACATTGCTGACTTATTCTTTTGAGAGATAGTTTGACTCCATAGTGTTCCTAAGAGTATTATGTCTGACCGAGATGCTAAGTTCCTTAGCTATTTTTGGAAAGTCTTGTGAGGCAAGTTGGGAACTAAGTTGTTTTCAACTACATTTCATTCCCAAACGGATGGACAAACTGAGGTAGTGAACAGAACTTTTTTTTGGGTAATTAATTGTAACATAAAAAAAAGAAAAGAATACATGTTTACAAGGGGCATACCCCAGGTAAATACATCAGTAACATAAAGGGAGAAAACTCCCTATAAGCAAGTTAACCCCAGATAACAACTACTACCCTAAAAAATAAAAGACGGAACCCCCGCTTGAAAGCGGGGAAAACTAGCTAATAAAACACGTTCCATGCGCAACCTGTATGGATGGACAAAACCTACTGATAAAACAAACATAGTAGTCATAGGACACCTATCTAAAATCAGGGAACTGGCAAGGACAAAAAAGTTCCACTGACCTAAACCAAGGTAAGCCTAGTCTCACAGAGATAGTCACACTCCCCAACCAATGGGGGAAAAGGATAGAGACAGGAACACCACTGTTGATGAGAGCAGAATATCCATACCAGAGCTAGAACCTCAATCAAGACAACCATCATTGGAAAACACCAGCATCTGAGAGAATGGCAATACATGACTCCCCAAAACTCCTCTAAAGCCCAAAAAAGAACAACAATATAGCTGAGATGACGTCATAACCCTGGCGGCTCAGGAGGTCAAAGCAAGCTGGTACTCAAAACCACGACACTAAGGCGTATGAGAAGGGCCAGCCCTAAGGGAACCTCAGCTCGGAACCAGAAGGTCAGCCCCTAACCAAAACCACCATCGGGCCCACCTCCACACCCTAGCCAACGTAGCCTAGGCAGCTGAGAAAATGAGCACCTCCCAGACCATATGACAGCTCTATCAATGAAGCCCTTGAGGATCATCACAATCAAAATTTATCTCAACTAACAAAAGATAAAAAACCCCAGCCACAGAAAGGACTGACAAAAAAACCACTAAGGATCAAAGCACATGTCCAAAGGACAACCAAAAGGGAACCAACAGAGGTCGAAGAGCAAAGTACCAGAGGTAGATGGGCCCCCAGCCAGCTAACAGAAGCAACGACAGATCAGCCCCAGAAACTCCAGCTCAAATTCGGCCAAAACAAAAAACCAACCTCCCCTACAAGTCGACAATAAGTTAAGGGCAGAACAGTGTCAAAGAGTCTGGCTAAGAAGAAACCTAGGCCATCCCAAAGGAATCTCTACCACCGGATCCAGACGAAGATGACTAGTAGCTAGAACCCCACTCAACGAGCCACCAAAGACCCCACCATAGGTACCCAGCTAGAAGTACAGACAAGTCCTTATCTAAACCAAAGCAACCACAAGTCCTCAATAGGTAACACACACCCCGGAGGCAGGGGAAAGGATAGGAGAAACAGAAGCTCGAGCAAGAAAGAACCAAAATGGACTTCCAACGAGAGGTACGAAGGAGTCGTCCAAAGAGACCTTAATCCAGAGGTACCCATATAGGCAATCAAAACACAGGTCCAAAGGACAACTGAGAGCGAACCAACAGAGGTCGAAGAGCAAAGTACCAGGGGTAGATGGGCCCCCGGCCAGCCAAAAGAAGCAACAATAGATTAGCCCCAAAAACTCCAGCTCAAATCCAGCTAAAACAAATCACCAACCTCCTCTACAAGTTAGCAATAAGTTAAGGGCAGAACAGCACCAAAGAGTCTGGCTAAGAGGAAACCTAGGCCTTCCCAAAGGAATCTCTACCACCGAATCCAGACAGAGCAGACCATAAGCTAGAACCCCACTCAACGAACCACCAAAGAGCCCACCATAGGTACCCAGCTAGAAGAGCAAATAGGTCCTCATCTAAACCAAAGCAACCATAGCTCCTCAAAAGGCAACAGTAGCTCGAGAAAGAAAGAACCAAAATGAACTTCCAACGGGAGACACGAAGGAGTCGTCCAAAGAGACCTTAATACAAATGTACCCATTTAGGCAAACAACAACAGCCGATAATTGGTCCAGCATCAAGTCAAGAGGTGAAGCCAACAGCCACAAATATAATCAAAGAACTAACAAGGCCAAGGAAAACCACAGACCCAACTAAGGAACTCAGCCTCACAAAGATAGTCACACACCCCAACCAATGGGGGGAAAAGATAGAGACAAGAAACCCTCAGATGATGATAGCAAAAAATCATACCAGTGCTAGATCCTTAATCTAGACAACCATCATTGGGAACCAATAGCAGTCGATAGTAATAGCCCAGCCCAAGACTTGCTAAAGAAAACACAGCATCACAGATAAGCAACATTCTCCCGGGTGCAACGGGAAAGCTCTCCTGGTGTGGAAGGAGGGAAAGGTAGACACTGAGCTAACAAAGAAAGACGATAAGAGGGCTAAAACACACAACAATACATGGCTCCCTACAACTCCTCTGAAACCCTAACTCGAACATAAAGAATCAGCATAATCACAATTTATCTCGTCTAATCAAAGGGAAGCTCAGACGTCTGAGCCCTGCGGGTTCCACTTGCAAACATCCCACTGAATAAATAAACCCAATACAACGAAGCCCACAAATACAAAACCAATTGGCTCCACTTTGCTAAGACGAGAAATACCAACAGTCCAGAATTAATCACAAATAAACACCATTAACAAATTTGCAAAACCAAACTATCACCTAACATACACCAGCAAACCCAGAAGTCGGGCCCACCATTTACTTGTACTAGCAAGTCCCAAACACCGGGCCCGTCACTTACTATATGAAAAGAAATATTGTGGGGCCCATACACCATTAACCTACTGGGCGTGTGTCCCATTTTGTAAGTTGGGGCCCACACCCGCTTCATCAATGAAGCCTAGCCTGAGGATCCATCCGCCCCATCGCTGGTATGAGAACCCACGGGTTTGAGGAAAACGAGTGGAAATCACCCACAGTTTTGCCCAAACCAAAGTGATGTGCGTGGGGGAATAAACCGCAAGTCATAGCTGGACTGACCAAGTGGGACCCAGGTCAGCTCCACCGAAACACTGAAGAGCGCCGGTTGACCTACCGGTGTCAGCAAAGTCTGCTGTACAGCAGGGCCATAACACCGTCTGCTACATAACATGTGCCCATCAACCCCCACGCGCCAAACTAGTGCGTGAGTTTCCCATCATCTTCTACGTTGGGTATCCAGATGAGATCGGGTACAAAAAAACATCCACCGATTGAAACAGACCGCAAATGCAGAAATCTACTCCCCTCTTGGTCGATGGTTCTTATATTCAGAGAACCTAAAGCTTCGGCCGGCACTGAACAGGTAATCACATTAAAAAGCAAACCAAATTTGATAACAACCGAGATTTAATCGAACTGGAAGAAAAACTTCATAATAACCACAAAACCATCTTCTCCTCTATGAGAACCAGACTAAACAACTCTTCCACAAACCGTAGATGATAGCTCAGGATCAGAAAGCATTAACAAGAAATTAAAAACCACCGAAGCTAGAAATCTCCATTAATTAACGGGATAACTCAGCTTCACAAAAAGAAACCCGTCTTCTTCTCCGCAACACACCACCATGGCTGAACTTCATATGCTCCACCATTAATGGTGGATGCTCTATTCAGCCCATCATCTTCTTCATACGAAACATTAGCTAAAGTAAATCCATATCGAGTGTGGACTTGCAAGCGCCATTAACAAAACTTCATAAATTTTTAGATATATAGAGAGCCGATTCCACCAGAAAAAATACTTTAAAATAGGATATTAGCTTCGGGTCCTCTCTAACCATGTAAACTTGAAGCTCCAGGTATAAATAACAATAACAACAAAAAGTAAAATACCGAACCAGAGCCATGGAAATTACAAAGTTCTGGACGGACAACCTTTATGAAGTAGATCCATTGTTCTAGATGACTGGACCTCCAGTATGCATCTTCCCAAATGGAAACGAAACATCGTTAAGCCGAGGTTACCAACCGTGCTCTCCAGTACCTGAGATACACCCCACCATTGCCATGGGTGTGATCCGAAGGCAACTTAGAATGTGAAGCACCATTGACGCCTTAAGGAGAGCTTTCTCTAGAGAGAGAAGTGAATGAATAGAACTTTATCTACATTATTACGTACTGTCATTCAAAAGAACCTGAAAAATTGGGAGAATTGTTTACCATTAATAGAGTTTGCATATAGTCGGACTATGCCTACTACCACATCTTATTCTCCTTTTGAAATTGCTTATGGCTTTAATCCACTTACTCCTTCGGATTTATTGCCTTTACCTGTTGATGCAAGGAGTAGCTTGGATGGACAAAAAAAAAGTTAAATTGGTGAAATCACTTCATGAGAGGGTACGACTTCAAATTGAACAGAAAAATGCGAAGATTGCTTCCTAAGTAAATAAAGGACGAAGACGTGTCATCTTCGAGCCCAGAGACTGGGATTGGGTGCATATGCGCAAGGAACGCTTTCCAGCCCACAGAAAAACTAAATTGCACCCTCGGGGCGATGGACCTTTCCAAGTTCTGGAGAAGATCAGTGACAATGCTTATAAAATCGATCTTCCAGGTGAGTATAATGTTTTGCTACTTTCAATGTTTCTGATCTTTCTCCTTTTGATGTAGGTGACGATTCGGGGTCGAATCCTTTTGAGGAGATGGGGAATGATGTGAATTAAGGTGATAGGAATCAAGGTGGTCTTAGAGATGGTGGACAGAATCTCAAAAAACCGTTGCAAGTCCCAGAAGGGCCAATCACAAGATCAAGAGAAAAGAAGATCAAGGACGCAATGCACGGATTGGTGCAATCTGTCTGGACCGAGCATGCCAATTTATTATACAAGAATCCACCATTTAAGATGGGATCACAAGAAGAAGAACCTGGTCCACTTCATGTGATACAAGCTACGAAGAGAAGCACAACCTAATGTTTTGGATTTTAACATTCATGCTTATGGGCTTGTTGGACTATTTAATTTGTTGGGTTTTGATTTTAATTATTACAAGAAGAATAAGGGTTTGGGCCTAAGTAATTTCGGCCAGCCCATGATTGGATTTAGTTAGGTGTAGTTTTGGCTAGCAAGGATTGGTGCAATCGTAGCACATGATCCTAGAACATGTTATCCCACATTGCTTAGAAACAAGAAATTGCTTCCAACCTTGTCCTATATAAAGGAGCCTCCATATATTATTTTGACATGAATAAAGTGAAGTAAAAAATTTTATTTGAGAGAAAGTTTCTCTTATAGTTCTTGATGAACTAAAGGACTTATCAAAGTTTCTTCCTTGTGGCGTCCTAACTACAATCTTGGTTCTTAAAACAAGAGTTCAACAGGTCAAGATTTGTTTCTTGACTTGATTTTGACGTTCTTGGGTTTAGTTCAAATTGTTCGTGGGTTTAAGGGAATTCAAATCCTTGCAGGTTCACATCATGTGTCATCTTCGAGCCAGGAGATTGGGTTTGGGTGCATGTGCTTAAGGAACGCTTTCTAGCCCATAGAAAAACTAAATTGCACCCTTAGGGCAGTGGACCTTTCCAAGTTCTGGAGAACATCAATGAAAATGCTTATAAAATCCATCTTCCAGGTGAGTATAATGTTTTTGCTACTTTCAATATTTCTGACCTTTCTCCTTTTGATGTTGGTGATGATTCGGGGTCAAATCCTTTTGAGGAGAGGGAGAATAATTAGAATCAAAGTGGTCTTAGAGATGGTAGATCGAATCTCAGAGATCCGTTGCAAGTCCCAGAAGGGCCAATCACAAGATCAAGTGCAAAGAAGATCAAGGACGCAATGCAAAGATTGGTGCAATCTGTCTGGACAGAGCATGCCAATTTATTATACAAGAATCTACCGTTTAAGATGGGATCACAAGAAGAACATGTTCCACTTCATGTGATACAAACTATAGAGAGAAGCACAAACTAATGTTTTAGATTTTAATATTTATGCTTATGGGCTTGTTGTACTATTTAATTTGTTGGATTTTTCTTTTAATTATTATAAGAAGAATAAGGATTTGGACCTAAGTAATTTCGGCCAGCCCATGATTCGTTTTAGTTAGGTTTAGTTTTGGCTAACACATGTTGTCTCACATTGCTTAGAAATAAGAAATTTCTTCCAACATTCTCCTATATAAAGGAGTCTCCATGTATTATTTTGATATGAATAAAATGAAGTACAATTTTCTTTGAGAGAAAGTTTCTCTTGTAGTTCTTGAGTGAATTAAAGGACTTATCGAGGTCTCTTTCTTGTGGCGTCCTAGCTACAATCTTGGTTCTTGAAACAAGAATTCAACGGGTCAAGATTTGTTCCTTGACTTGATTTTGACGTTATTGGATTTATTTCAATTTGTTTGTGGGTTCAAGGGGATGCAAATCCTTGCGGGTTCACATTAGATATTCCCGTGCATCCCAGGCGGATATTCCCAAGGTGATGGTGGGTCCCACCTTGCATTTTCGACAATGGGTAGTGGAAAATGTGGGACATGTTCTGGACGCTATTGTTGGGGAAAAACTGTGCTGTAACGTGAGGAAAGTGGGACCCTCTAAATTTCAAAAACTATGGGCTGTTGCGGCTTTCGTTTAGACCAACAGTGATTTACGCTTTGATCTGATTAGATTAGCGTGGATATGTTATTGGGAGTGGTGTACTTGATGGGGCGCACCAAGTATGGTGCAAGCTGTTCATAAACCACCCTGTGTTAGTGGGTTTTATTATGCGGGCTCAAGTACCCCTTTAGTGCGCTGTTCCAGATGTGTAGGTGGGCTAAATCGGTGGGCAATTTTGTGTAGGTTTCTATGGTTTGGGCCAATACCGTGGGCGGGTTAATAGCTTTGAGCTGGCTCCTATGCTATTGTGTTGACTATTAAATGTAGGTGAAGACACAAGTGTTGACTGTATAATTAGTGGCTTTTTTTTTTTTTTACCCCGGTAGTTTTATATATTGCTGGTATGATTTTAGTAAGGTGGGTCTCGATGAAGACCCGTAGGTAATAATTATGATGGTCCTCGGTGCTTCCTATTGTTAGAGCTGTTATATGGTTTGGGAGGTTCTCTTTTTCTCATCTGCTTAAGCAACGTTGGCCTGGGTGCGGAGATGGGCCCAATGGCGGATTTGGTTTGGTGCTGGACTTCTGCTTCTGAGTTGAGGTTTCCCTCAGGGCTGTCCTGTCTCATGCGCCTTAGCGTCGTGGTTTTGTGATCCAGTTTTCTCCGATCTCCTGAGTCACTTGGGTTTTGAGGCCTTCTCGTCCAAATTACAGTTCTTTGGTAGGGCTACAGAGGAGTTTGGGGGAGCCATGTAGGCTGTTTGTTTGACCTTCTCTATCGTATTTCCATTATGAGCTCGGTGTCTATCTTTTCCTCCTTCGCTTTA
>JAULJZ010178248.1:12500-22961 GCA_032270985.1 Heliamphora pulchella
TTTTCAATTTTATTTGATCTTCATACACTCATGTTGGAGTCAAAGGAACAAGAGTAATGGTCTTATTGTCTTACACGAAAGTATGCTGATTCTTGAGCCCGTCATGAGTAACTTTCCTGTCGAATTGCCATGGCCTGCCCAGTAGTTTGTGACCTGCATGCATGGAAACAACATCACAAAGTACTTCATCCTTGTACTTCCCAATGGAGAAGGAAACTAACACTTGCTTGTTAACCTTGATCTCCCGACATTCATTTAACCACTGCAGCTTATATGGCCTAGGATGTTTCAAGAGGTAAATTTAACTTTTCAACTAAAGTAGTGCTATCCACATTGGTACAACTTTTTCCATCAATGATCATACTACAAACCTTGTTACTGATGTGGCATCTAGTATGAAAAATGTTCTTCCTTTGTTGTTCCATGTCATCCTCTTTGACTTGGGCACTTAAAGCACGCCTAGCCACAAGTGACTCACCCTCTACCGGATACTCCACATCATCATCACAAGCGGCCTCAGGTTGTGGCATTTGTTCATCCTCGCTCTTACTTTCAGTTTCCACCTCTCCATCAGAATGTGCAGTCATGGTCCTCTTATTTGGACAATGTGAAGCTATGTGACCTACACCCAAACAACAGAAACATTTAATGTCACGATTACGAGTTTGAGGTTCAGTTTTACCTCTTTTTTTTATGGATGAGCCACCTCATGTCATCCTCGCTCTCACTTTCAGTTTTACCCCTTTGGACCCACCCCTAAAGTGTAAACCTCCGGATACCTGCAATCACCCGCAAACCACAGGTATCGGTTAAGTTATGATGCTTCCAGCAGGAGTCGAACACAAGACCTTTGGGTTTACAGCTGGTCCCAGTGACGATCTTAAATCGCTAGGCTACCCTGGCAGGTTGTTCAGTTTTACCTTTGGTGGAGTTGGAAACTTCATCTCTCTTCTTGGGTGGTTCGATTTCGGACGTGACAACAGCTCTGTTGTCTTTCTTCCAATCAGATCTCCATGAAGTAGATGAGCCTGAATTTTGAAGTGAACGAGTCCCTTTCCTTTTAAGTTGTCGTTCCACCTTTATTGCCATATGCACCATGTCCTTTAACTCTACGCAGTGTTGTAATTCTACTATGTTGGTAATATCCTGGTTCAGCCTATTCAAAAACCTTGCTATGGTAACTTCTCTATCTTCTTTGATGTTAGCCCGAATCATGGCTATTTCCATCTCTTTGTAGTAATCATCCACGCTCCGATAACCATGAGTAAGACATTGTATGTTTAGCTATAGAGAAGGATTTAGGTCGGGTTTTAATGCATAGTTCGGGTTCGACGAAGGCTACTCGGTCCCCCCATGTTTGACGCAGCAAAATCAACTTGTGGGTTCCCATTGCGCGATTGCACCGCCCTCTCCTATCTGACATTTTTCGGCGAATATGAACCAGACAAAAGCGATTGAGATCCCAACTACTAGGGCTCCTCCTCCTCGTGCATTCGGGCTTTCTAATGTTGAAGTCGCAGATATTTCTAGGGTTTCCCCAAATTGAAAATAGGGGAAGAATGGAGCGTCGTCTGGTGCAATATAGCATCTCCATAGAGCTTATCCGCCGTGGCTTCAAGCAGCTATTTGCGTCTCCGATGTATGTAATGATAGGGCCCCTACCTCTGTTTGTGCTTCCCTAGAGGCTGATGCTCTGCGTAAGATTCGGGAAGCGCAAGTTCGGTTCGAAATATCCGTGGAGCATGAGCTGGCTCTCGCGACGTCAAGTGTTAGCCCCATTCGTGATGTTGTTTTCCAAACCATCAAAGCTAAGCTCGAGCTACTGAAGGCGTCCAACTCGAGGGCGCTTGATCAAATTGCAGCAACGACTACGGTATCCTCTTGTGATTTTGTCTATGAGATTGTTGTGAAGCTTGTTCAGGGTTCTGCCTTTAGAGACCCCACCTTCAATCGTGGTAGGTGGGGTGGGAGGACTACTTATAGGGGTGGCACTCGCTTCGGCCATGGTCGTGGTAAGGACCCCAGAGCCCACCAGCTCGGCGGTGATGCAGCCAGGTCTTGTTTGCCTACGGTTTCCTTGCCACAAAATGATGTGTTAGACGGGTCTATTAGAGACTATGTAGCCCAAGTGTCTAATCAATGGCCCCAACCGAAAACTTAGGCGCAGATCACAGCAACTAAGAGTATCTCGCCAGGTGGACATGAGGTGTTTGGTAATAAGCTTAAACCAAAAAATTAGGCTTCTTTGCTTACGAATCGTAGCTTGTCTAGTATAACTCTAGAATTTGTGAAAACCAAAGACCCTAATAACCTAGAAGTAGTTGAAATTGTAGGAGATTTGATCGATGACAAGTCGTGGGAAAATTGCCTTGTGGGTTATTTCCTAGACGCTGACCTGGCCTTTGGTTTGGTTAGAGCCACGACAAGGACTCTGTGGGGCCCAGAGGGTTAGCTGGATGTTTGTTGTACGGATAAGGGGCTCTACATTCTCAAGTTTAAAATCTTAGAAAATATGGAGACCATTCTAGACAAGGGGCCATGGCATTTTTTTGGTAAGCTATTGATTTTGCGAACGTGGAAAAAAGGCTTAAACTTTCTAAAGAGGCTCTCTCTAATATTCCTATTTGGGTAAAATTTCGTGAATTACCCCTTGAATTTTGGAACTCTCCATGCTTGAGTAGAATAGCAAGTGTTGTTGGTATTCATCTCTATCTGGATAAGGCAGCGGATACAAAGCAGCGCATCTCATATGCACGGGTGTGTGTGGAAGTCGATGTGACCAAGCCTTTGTTACATTCTTTCTTGGATCAATGTGAAGGGGATATTGTGGAAGTTAGTGTTGAGTTTCAAGGTCTACCATCGGTCTGTTCCCATTGTAAAGCGTTCGGTCATGATATTAGCCGTTGCCAGAATAAGCCTGTAGAGTGTCAAGATGATTGGATTCCAGTTGGTCGAGGTAAGGGGGTCGCCAGAGGTGCAGAACGTTTCTCTTATAGTTCTTGAGTGAACTAAAGGACTTATCAAGGTTTCTTCTTTGTGGCGTCCAAACTACAATCTTGGTTCTTGAAACAAGAGTTCAACGGGTCAAGATTTGTTCCTTGACTTGATTTTGACGTTCTTGGGTTTAGTTTAAATTGTTCGTGGGTTCAAGGGAATTCAAATCCTTGCAGGTTCACATCAAATAGGGAGCAAGTGGATGCGGGTGATTGTGAGATGCCTAGAAATAATGTGGCTTCTGTGGATTTCACAAATTCAGCAGAGATGGGTGACAGGGAGCAAGTGGCAACTGAAACTCTAACTTCAAACTCTTTCAGCGTGCTTGTGCGTAAAAAATGAAAAAGAAACAAAATTGTGAGGCTATGGATTTGTGGACCCCGATTGCCGGGGAGTATGAAGCCCCTCCTTCTTCCCCAAGAAAGAAGGCAGGGAGTAAGCAGGTTAAACAGTCTAGTGGTAAGAAAAAGAAAAAATCGTCTCTTGGTCAGTTAAGCCGATAGTTCTATCTAGCGGGGTTGGTTAGTGGTTTGTAGCTTGGTAGGTGTTGCCAGTCCTTTTCGTCTTCAGACTTGGCCTTGTGTTTTGTGCCCTCCCCAGTCATGGGGTTGAATGTGGTTTTGCTTTGTTAGTTTCTCCCCCGCTCCTTAGCGAGGGTTAGGTGGTTCTTGTTATTTTGTTTCCTTGTTTGTTTGGTATTTGTTGTAATCTCTTGAGGTATGCCCCTTGGATTCATGTACATTTTCTTTTTCTTTATGTTACATTTAATTACCCCAAAAAAGTAAGGCATTGTAACTTTTGATATAAATCCCTAGAGTAGTGACTTGGAACAAATCGCCTCTTCATGATTGCCTTCATCTCCTCCCATGTCTCAATAGGCCTCTCATGCTTTTTCCTTCTATTCATCACAAGTTGATCCCACCATAATCGGTAAATTCAATGACGGCGAGTTTTACCTTTTTCTCCTCAGAGTAATTATGGCACTCAAAAATCAACTCAACCTTCTTTTCCAATTCCAAGTACTCTTCCGGATCATTCTCCCCTTGGAACGATGGAATCTTCATCTTGATGCTTCCTAGATTTCTGTCAACTCCATCTCGCCATCTAGGATCTCTTTGAAAATCTAAACCACGCCTTCTGCCTCTTGGTACGACCCTGCCGTCTCTGTTCAAATGATCTTAATCCTCTTCATCATTGAATTCAACCTCCTGGTCGTCATCAGAAGCACGCTCGTCTTGCCTTCTTTGGTTTAATTCTTCACGCCACGTAGCATTAACAGCGTCTTGCCTATCCATCCGATCCCATATTTTATTAAACACCACGTTCATGTGTTCAAATTGTTGTTGTATAGCCTGCAACATGAGTGGCTCTCTTCGCTCGTTTGAACCTTCAGCCCTGGAAGACATTTATTTGAAACTAAAGAAATAAACAAATGTTAGAAATAATTTCTCACACACTCCCTTTCTTGTTTGCACTCAAATAAGGTCACTCCACTCGTGTATGCACTCTTTTAGCTTTTTCCCGATAATAAGCTCACCCACTCTTACGTTTTACCGCTCTTGTTTTCCTTACAAGTTCTTTAATAACTAATTGAACTTCAACCAAGGAACAACTTGTATTGTCCCAACTAGCAATAGATCCAAGAAATAAAATGGAATAAAAGTGACACGAAAAATACAGACGTAAACGAGAATGGGGAGAGCTTCTCTCTCTAGAGAAAGCTCTTCCCTAGGCGACACTGGTGCTCTCACGTTCTAAGTTGCCTTTGGATTACACCCATGGCAATGGTGGGATAAATCTGAGTGTGCTATAGAGCTTTGGCACTGGAGCTTGCTTATGGTTCTGTGTTTTGACATTTTACACTTCTCCAACCAGAGCTGCTTCTATCTCGAGGTGTGTTACTGTATTTTAGCAAATTCAAGCATATATTCTGGTTTTCTTTGTTTAACCACGATGTTCGCATTAGTTGTTCTTTGTTTAACAAAGATCAAATATATGTTTTATTGTGCGTTATGCTCTCCCCTAATGGAGATGGGCTCTCAAATTTTATATTTGTTTGCTTCCGTAGCTTTTGCTTTGGATGTGAAGGAGCTACTGTGGTCTATGGTTCTAGCTTTAGGTTTGGTCTAGATCTAGTTATGGTTATTCAACACCAGCCAGCAGCGGGCCAAATCTGGAGCAGCTTAGACAGACCCGTATGTCCAAATCTAGAGTAGCTTAGACAGACCCACATGTCGTTCTAGATACACGCAGTTCGCAGCGTTAATGATGTTGATTTTTGTAGATGATTTGGTTATTTTGGTGGACAAAGCTTTCTAGCTTTTTTTGGATTTTACGTAGATGTCTCGATGGCCGCAGATGTTACGGTGGTATAGTTGGGTATATCTCTACTGATTCAAGAGGTTGATGATGACGCGCACTTGTAAAGCGGTTCGATTTTCTACCAGAGGCTTGTACTGAAGCTTCCATTAGTTTGGATTAATGGAGGTTATTCATGGTGATTCATTCCCTGGGTTTCGTTTGGGGAAGATGGATAGAACCTACGCACTTTGGTGCGTGTGGCTTTCCATAGACAAGATGGTGTGTGCCTTGGTACTGGCGCACTGCTGTTACTGGCCCCTGGTTTGCTAAGGTAGTTTTTATAATCTATGAGCCCGATTCTGCTGGTTTGGTGGTTAGAGCGGTCCTCTACTTTGCCGCGCCCTCTAATTCAAGCTGGTATTCTCTTGTTCCAGCTCACAGTTTGGTGTCTCCAGCTCACGGTTTCATAGAATCCGGTTTCATTACAGTGGTCAGATCAATTTCGGCTTCTTAGTGGGCTGGTGAAACCCACTCTGGTTTTTCAAAATTGTGGGTTGGCTGTTATGAGGGCTCGAAGTAATAGTAAGTTTTGGGTGGACCCCACTATCCACTAAGGCTTTAGGAGAAGAAATGGACTCTAGAAGTCTCGGTTTATGGGAGGTTTGCTTCAGCAACGGGCTTCGGTGGGTACTTGATTGTGGAACCCACGGTTCTTTGATTTTCTATGGATAAAATTAATTGGTATATTGATTAAGGCTTGGTAGGTACTGTGCAATAAGGTGATCGTGGCCCCACGGCCCTTTGATTTCCTGAGTATTCTTGGTTATGGTTTTTTTTTTTGCCTTGGAGTATTATGCCTGTTCGTGATTAATGGGTGATTAATCTAGTGTTGTTCAACGGGGTTAATTATGATTCTGATGGTCCTCGGTGATTCTTACTGTTAGAGCTGTTATCTGGCTTGGGAGGTTGTCTTTTCTCATCTACTTAGGCTACATTGGCTTGGGTGCGGGGATGGGTCCGATGACGGATTTGGTTTGAAGCTGGCCTTTCTATTTTCTAGCTGAGGATTTTCTCAGGGCTATCCTATCTCATGCGCCTTAGTGCCGTGGTTTGTGATCCTATTTTCTTCGACCTCCTGAGTCAATTGGGTTTTGAGGCCTTCTCGTCCATAGTGCAGTTCTTTGGTAGGGCATCAGAGGAGTTTTAGGGGGCCATGTAGGCCGTTTGTTTTGACTTCTCTATCGCCTTTCATTGTGAGCTTGGTGTCTATCTTTCCCTCCTTCGCTCCAGAAGAGTGTTCCCTTCTCACTCAGGTGAACGTGGCTTATCTGTGTTGTTGAGTTTCTTTGGTAGGCCATGGGCTCGGCTACTACTTTCGGATGATGGTGTTTTCCAATGATTGTTATTATGTTCAGATGAGATAAATTATATTTATGATGGTCCTCGGTGGCTTCATTGGTAGAGCTATCATATGGTTTGGGAGGTGCTCATTTGCTCAGCTGTCTAGGCTACGTTGGCTAGGGTGTTGAGGTGGGCCCGATGGCAGTTTTGGTTAGGTACTGGCCTTCTGATTTCGAGCTGAGGTTTCCTTGGGGCTGGCCCTTCTCATCCGCCTTAGCGTCGTGGTTTGAGAACCAGCTTTCTCCGACCTCCTGAGCAGCCAGGGTTGTGATGTCTTCTCAGCTATATTATAGTTCTTTGTTTGGACCATTGAGGCGTTTTGGGGAGCCATGTATTGCCGTGTGTTTAGGCCTTCGTATCGTCTTTCCACTGTGAGCTCAGTGTCTATCTTTCCCTCCTTAAACTCGAGGAGAGCGTTCCCTTCTCGCTCAGGAGAACGTTGCTTCTCTGTGATGTTGTGCTTACTCTGGTAGGTCATGGGTTCGACTGTTACTTTCGGCTGCTGGTGTTTCCAAATGATGGGTGCCTCTGAATTAAGGTCTCTTTGGACGACTCCTTGGTACCTCCTGTTGGAAGTTTTTTTTTTTGGTAGTTTATTTGGTTAAGGGGAGACCCCAGGGTTTGAACCCTGGAGGTAAGTGGAGCAAAGGCCAGCCCTGTCCAAAGGAGCTGAGCCACCACTTACTGTTGGAAGTTCATTTCGGTTCTTTCTTGCTCGAGCTTTCTTATCTCCTATCATTTTCCCTGCCTTCGGGGAGTGTGTTGCCTATTGAGGAGCTGAGGTTGCTTTGTTTGGATGAGGATCGGTCTGGACTTCTAGCTGGGTAGTATGGTGGGGTTCTTTCGGTGGTTCTTGGAGTGGGGTTTTAGCTAGTGGTCTACTTCGTCTGGATCCGGTGGTAGAGTTTCCTTTGGTATGGCCTAGGTTTCCTCTTAGCCGGATTCTCTGGTGCTGTTCTTCCCATTACTTATTGCTGACTTGTAGGGGTCTCCCACTGCTTATGTTTGGCGACCCTGTGCGCCCTGTAGGTTAGTAATTTGTTTTGACAAGATTTGAGCTGGAGTTTTCTGGGGCTGATTTGTCGTTGCTTCTTTAGGCTGGGTAGGGGCCCATCCTCCTCTGGTACCTTGGTCATCGACCTCTGATGGTTCCCTTTTGGTTGTTCTTTGGTCCTATGTTTTGCCCCTTGGTGGTTCTGTTGTCAGAGCCTTTAGTTGGCTGGGGATTTTCTCTCAGCTTATAGAGGATCTTTTGCAGGACTTCTGAGGAGAGAGTATGTCTTCTCTTGCCTGATGTTTGGAGCTTTTGAGGAGCTGAGCTTTAGCAAGATATTTGTGCCTATTGGTGTTGGACAACTAGTTCCTTTGCTGAATTGGTTTTGCCCTCTTTTTGTGTCTTCTTCCCATCCATGCGGGTTGTGCGTGGTATATGCTTTGTTAGATAGTTTCCCCCGCTGCCAAGCGAGGGTATGTGGGTCATGTTGTTAATGTTAGTTTCTTGTTAAGTTGGTAAGTGATGTAACTACCTAGGGTATACCCCTTGGAAACATGTACATTTTTTTCTTTTATTTTATGTTACAATTAATTCAGACGCTGGGGAGAGGAAAAGACAAACGGAAAATTTTTGAATGAGGATCAAGAAAAACCAAGAATTAAGAAAGACAGAACGATACGTAGAAAAAATGCCTCAACAAAAACCCAAAATAAAGAACGTAAAAGGATAGATAAACCTGATTTGAAACCTGAGCTTTGATACCAAATGATGTGAACCCGCAAGGATTTGAATCCCCTTGAACCCACAAACAAATTGAAATAAACCCAAAAACGTCCAAATCAAGTCAATGAACAAATCTTGACCAGTTGAACTCTTGTTTCAAGAACCAAGATTGTAGCTAGGATGCCACAAGGAAGAAATCTTGATAAGTCCTTATTCAACTAGAATTTTTGAATTTTTGTTCCTTGTTTAGCAGCAAAAAAAAAAAAGAAGTGGCGGCAGTAGCATTCTAGGGTTTCGGCAGTGGTGTGCAAGGGTTTGCCAAACCTTATTTTTTTTTTTAAAAAAAAAAAAGAGAGAAGATGAAGTTATTTTGGTAATAGATGCTCAAGTACTTTATGTGGCTATCTCAAGAATCCCGGTGTGGGTTAAATTTCATAATCTTCCCCTGGAATTTTGGAATCCAAAGTGCTTGCACAGAATAGCTAGTGTTATAGGGGTCCCGCTCTTCCTTGACAAAGCTACTGATACTAAGCAGCGAATCTCCTATGCCCGGGTATCTATTGAAATTGATGCGGCTAAACCTTTGAGGCATTCAATTATGGTTAATTGTGAGGGTGAATCTGTGCTTGTTGGGGCTGAATATCAGGGTCTTCCAGCCGTGTGTACATACTGTAACGCTTTTGGGCATGATACTAAAAAGTGCAAATCCCATAAATCAGTAGAGAATCAGCAGGATTGGGTCCGAGTGGGAAAAGGTAAGGAGGTTCAAGCAGGGGTCCAGATTGTGGAGGAGCCTAGCATTATTCCGTCTTCGTCTACTATGGTTCAATGTGAGGTGGTTGGGAGAACGTTTCAAGGGACTGTTAATCTTGGTACTACCCTCCCAGATCCTACCGAGACCTAGAAAATGCCAGTTGAAGAAACGTGTCAACCGACTATTCCTGCTGAGAACCCGAAAGAGCTGGTGGTTCGTTCTCCGATCACAAGAAGTCATACAGCTAGAGAGGATGAACCTGTTTTGGTAGCAGGGGTTGGTACTAAACTTGAACCCATCATCCCAGTGGAGGATAGCGACCATGATCAAGTTTCTTCTTCGGCTCGGGGCCACCACGGCAGGAAGTTGAACAGTATCAAGAAAAAGAAAAAGTGGCCCTTTCCTTAACCCTGTTATCTTATGTCTAAAATATTTTCTTGGAATGTCCGTGGGCTTGATAGTAGTCTTAAGCAGAATGAGTTAAAATGTTTTGTTAGGAAGTCTCATTCGGGTTTATTTGCTTTAAATGAAACTAGAATAAAAAAAAGAAAAGGCCAGCCCTGTTTTTGAAAAAAATTTCCCAGGCTGGAAAATGGTTCATAATTATGATTTTGGTAGTTTAGGGCGTATCTGGGTTTGCTGGGATCCCTAGTTATTTAATGTTCAAGTCCGGGATTCTGGTGACTAATGGATCCATTGCAAGGTTTCCATTCATGAGTCGCAAGTCTCTTTTTGGGTCACTTTTGTTTATGGCCTTAATTCTTATGGGGATTAGATTAGTCTCTGGAATAAGATTGTGAACCTTGCTCCTAGACTGAATGGTTGTGGTTGGCTTCTCATGGGAGATTTTAATGCCATTCGATATCCCGAGGAACGTTTTGGGGGTTGTAGTAGATGGCCGTCCCATATGGAGGATTTTAGTAAGTGTCTTTTTGAAGCTGAGCTTGATGACCTTAGGTACAGTGGTATCCAGTAGTATCCAGTTTACGTGGTCGAATAATCAACAAGGTGAAAATTTTATTAAGTTGAAAATTGTCCGTGCCCTTGTTAATGAGGCTTGGGGTTTGGCCTTTCCCCAATCTTGTGCTCATTTTTGCCCTCCTAGTATACCCGATCATTCTCGTATTGAGATTCTGCTCAATATTGGGGGCTCTAAAGCTATGAAGCCTTTTAATTTTTTTGACTTTTGGGTTAAAAGCCCCAAATTCCTCCTGCTAGTCAAGGAGGTGTGGCAGGTATATGTGTCTGGATCGGATATGTATGTTGTGTGTAAGAAGCTCCGAATGCTAAAAGT
>JAULJZ010178259.1:0-22960 GCA_032270985.1 Heliamphora pulchella
CTGAGTACCGTGCTCTTGCTGATACTACAGCTGAACTTTTATGGTTGCGGTGGCTTTTGACAGATATGGGTGCTCCTTAGACAATTAGTTCTCCTCTTTATTGTGATAATCAGAGTGCTATCTAAATTTCTCACAATGATATCTTTCATGAGCGCACCAAATATATTGAAATTGACTGTCACTTCATCCGACATCACCTTCAGTAAGGCACCCTATATCTCCGATCTGTCTCTTATAAACTAAATTTGTTGACATTCCAAATAGAGTATCAATCCGATGATTTCATTTCAATCTTTTTCTTGGTTCGTACATTGACCATTATCTTATCTAAGCTCTTAGAAAAATTAGTAAATTTTTATTTATAATATCAATGCACTCTTTCACGTGTAGCATGATTCTTTTTTATAAACATGCTAAATTTATGCAATTTTTTAATTATTAGGTAAACAGTAAAATGAGGTTTGGATATAAAAATATATTATTCACTTAGATACCATACATATAAGGTCGGCTCTGGCCTAAAACCACTAAAGTCATAGCTTTATGCTCCTAATTTTACACAAAAAATTAGAGCTCTAAAAAACTTTAAGCATTTATACATTTATATATAAATTTTTGCACATAGTCTAACCAAATTAACAAATAAAAAATTTAATATTATTTTCTCTCAACCACGGTTAGAAAATAAGGTCCACTGTCGCAACTAATTCTCATTTAGCCGAAATTGTTCAATCCCCAACTAGTTAACTAATTCTCATTCATTTCAGCCGAGAACAACAATCGCCGCCGCTATGAATAAGCCCTAACTCTAGTAGTCATCGTTCAGTCAACACCACACGAAATTATTAGACATAAGCTCAAAATCTTGTTAAGCTCTTTGATAAAATCACAGAGACTTTAGAAACTGAAAAGTAAGAATCTAGTTTTGACAAAAACTTTGTCTCACCGCCGCTCTGAGCGCACTCGCTCACCGCAATTAGTCGCTGCCGCCCTCGCTTGCCGCAATCAGTCGTCGTTGTTGTTTCTTTTCATTTCAGTTTCAGCTTTTTAGGGTGCGTTCGTAAGTTTTTTTCGAAATAATCTTATAAGAATATGAGTTCTTTATGCATGAATAATAATTTTTTGTGTGAAAATTTTGATATTTTTTTGTGTGTATAGAGATTTTGATATTTAATTTTTATTTGTGCTAAATACTGAATACATATATTGATAAATTATAATTTTGAGTTATTATAACGAGAAGTACTAATTTTATGATTTTATTTTTCAGTTATTATTAATATTTGAGTTAATTTTATTATTTATTTTTTTAATTTATACAAATTTTTGAGAACTCGTATTTTAAAAGTTCGTTTTAAGTCTTTTAAAACTCAAGGCCGGCCTGCATACATATAATCAGAAATGGCAATTGGATTGGACGAAAAAGATTGAAAAAATTACGAGAACAGGACAAGAACAAGGACATATCAAAAATAATTAATAAATTATAAAGATGATAATATTAATTAGAGTTAAAATAAGATGGTAAAAGAAAAATAAAAGATAAAACATAGATGATAAAATGAGATATAAACATAATATTTTTATATTTTAGTAGCATTATATTTTGTAAAAATTAAACTTTATTTATGCATTTATGAATAAAAAGTATTTAATTTATATAATTAAAAACAAAATAAGAAAAACAAATATTATTCTGATCTCATTTATTATTAACAAAAATCATAAAATTTAAAGATAAAAGCATGCAGGGATATGACCGGACAAAAGAAAAAAGCATTCCTACTTATAAACTTAAAGTGTTAAATTAATAAATAATGTTATTATTTACATTCTGAATGATAGTTATGCACGTGGTGGGCGAGATATGCGTAATTCAATCTTTTGTCAACATAATTTATTTCATAAATGCTAATAAAATATAAATAAAAAAACCCAATTCATATATGATCTTGGTGAATTTAATTTATTACCTTATTGACTTATTTTTTATGTAAATTTTTCATTTTTAGAAATTTTTTATTATTATTTAGTTAAATTATTATATTTTTTAAATTTTTCTTATTTAGATGAGTCGAAAAAATTTAAAAAAATTAATTAAAACATAAAAAAATTAAAAAATACAAAAATAAATGAAAATAAGTCAAAAAATTAAATTTTATGTTGCTTAAACTAAAATAAGCAAAAATAAACTAATAAATTAGTAAATAATATTTTTCCAAACAGGGCCTATGCTTGATTCAAGTCTTACTAGTTGGAGTTGCTTTTTAGTCGCTTGCACGTTCGAAGATGCTGCTGAACTTGGTACGGGTTTGCTGCTGCTTGGGCAGAGGCGCGCGCAGGTGCTGAGTTTATGCAGGTGAGCAGGCGCTGAGGTACAGTGACGCGCACGCAGGCGAGTAGCCGCACGTATGGGCAGCATGGGCTGCTCGTACGAGCGTGTTGGCACGCGTGCTCACGATGCTTGCTAGGTGGCCTTGGGAAGTGGGCTGCTTGTGGGGCATTTTGAGGCCTCGCTTGGCCTTGGGCTTGCTTGTCAATTCAATTTTTTTTAGTTGTTTTTCTTTTTTAAAAAATAAACATTAACAAAAAAAAACTGATTTAACTACCAAACAAGTGTAAAAAAAATTTAAAAAATAAAATGTGAGATTAAATTACTAATTTTTAAAATATTTTATTTAAATTTTTACTATATTTTAAAAACAAATATATTCATATTTAATAACTTATTCATAATATTTAATAACTTGTTTATTACGAATGTCAATTATATATAACTTTTATAATTAATTATATACAATGTTTTTTTTTTAATTGGGATATACAAAGTTAACACTATTCAATTTAAATTAAAAAAAAAGTGATAACTTTATAACTAATCAACCAGCTTCAAAAAAAAGTTAACTTAAATATTAATTTATGGGACCACTTAATTTTAATCTAATTTAAGTTTTTGACTAAAAATACAAAAAGCAAAAAAAAATAACTTTTAGGCTAAGTTGTTTTGAGTTAAAATATTTTATAATAAAAAATATTTTTGTAGATAATATTTTTTTTGGTATTAATTTTGTTATTTGGTTAATATTTGAAAAATAATTTCAAAATAAATTTTTTTTTTCCGGCTTCCCTGTCTTTGGAGGGATTCACAAATCCAAGCAAACTCTTCACAGTTCACTTCGAAGTCGAAATTTGGGAGATAACTGGATTGCATGGTCTTCAAGCTCTTCATAGAAGGGATGATGATCCTAGGAACGAGGCGCTGTTACTTAAAAAGATTTAACTGTAACTCTTCTCATACGCATGTGCAACGACCCTCACTTCGAATTTGAGCTTCTTCATATCGCAAGAGTTCGCAGTTCTTCAGCAAAATTGTAAATAAAAAATGACTTTCTTTTTGGTGTACGGAAGATAAAATACACAAAATTACACAAAAAATAGCTAATTCCTAGGAATGTGATCCCACGGCATCGTCCCAAGTAGAGTCAGAAATCTAGTTTAGAGATTGTCACTAATTAATTTAAAATTTTAATTTTTTATAACTTATAATAATATAATATTGCTAAAACTTAAACAATTATTAATAAATATAAAATTTGCAATGTATACTTTCACAAAAAATTATAACAATTAAAGTAAAAAAAAAATTATTTATTTATTTATTTGGATAAGTAAAACTTATATATTCAAGTAGATGCTAATTACTATTAAAAATATATTAAATTAATTAAAATATTATAGTATTATCTCAATTGTTTTTAATTAATTTGCTATCTTGATTTTAAACTTTGTTCATTTAAAAGTTTTATAACATTTGAATACCTTAACAATTTTTATAATTTTTTATAAGAACATCACGATATTTATATAATATTCTACTAATAATTAAGAATATCAGTCTCTTTTAGACTTCTCCCAAGATGAATGAGTACTGATTCTTACTAATTCTTTTATGCAGGATGGGACATCCCAAGCAAAGGTCAAGAACAGTGGACAAAGGGATGCGAGCCTCTCTCCTAGGAAGATTTGGGAAAAAAAGTCTGAATTTTTTTAAATTAATAGTTTGACCAGACAAATCACAAATGACAGAGAGAATGTCTTTAATGGTTTCACAGTTCATACTGTTAACCTGAGCAAAAAGCATGACGTCATTTGTAAAGAATGGTTGGGATAGAGGGGAGAATTTCTAGACACTTTGATGCCTTTCCAATCACCCTCGTTCTCGTTCATTTTGTTAGAGATCATGTGAGAAAAATTATCTATACAAAAAAAAAAAAAGGTATGGGGAGTACATGTCCCCTTGCTTGAGCCCTCTTTTTGAAGTAAAATCTTTAAAAAAATTTCCATTTCAGATAATAGCTGAGGTGACAGTGGTCACACAACTCACAATTATTTGGATCCAATCATCAAAAAAATTATAGTAAATTAAGGTGTCTGTTAGTTCTAGGCAATTCAAGAAGGGAATGAATTGGGTCTCAAAAAATTAATAACAATTTTTAAAATTTTTTTGAAAACCTTTTAATCTAGCAATCAAATATAACAAAACAATCAAGGATTAAAACAATGCAAATATTAAAAAGGTTACGGATAGAGAGATTGAATCGGACACCAATAATTTATAGTGGCTCGACTTCTTTCAAGCCTACGTCCACTTCTCAAGTTTTCTTTTGAGTATTTTCACTATACAGAATGCTTCACGGGTACATTCCAAGTTTTTATAACTTTAAGACTTCGCTTGAACTAACGCATGTTTACGGGTACATTCAAAAACCTATATCAACTTCAAGAAAATTTTATGAAAATAATTTCATATTTTTTTCTAATCTCTCTTGAACTTTTCTTTGATGAGATTTATTCACTCACTCAAAGGATAAAGGGCGGCTCACCCTTGAATACAATAAATGAATGAATTAATGAAAAAAAATCACTCTCTTTACAAAAATTAATTTACAATAAATGAGAAGGTAAAGAGAGATGAGGAATAAGAGCTGGAGTTTCAGTAATAAATGAGAGCTTGAGAATTTTGAATTTGATTCAAGCAATAGAATAGTTATTGTAAGTCTCTAGATGAACTAAATGCTAAGAAATTACTCCTTATATAAGTTTTTGTGCATTCATGACCGTTGAAGGTAAGAGAGTGCATTAAATGCCAAAAATCTAATCGTTAAAATTTGCCGCGAATTTGAATCTGCGTCACAGATGTCGGCACAAAAATATTTGGTGTCAACATAAAATGTCTAGGGCAGGAATCTTCAAGTGATTGGGTCGACATAAATCTTTTAAGGTGTCGACACAAAATTTGCAATCTTTCTCACCAACACCACGATGTCAACACAAGTAGATTTTGTGTCGACTCATTCGAACTTCAGCATCCGGGACATGACCATTTGTGTCGCCACAAATCTTTTTGGTGTCGACATTAAACTTCTGCAGTGACTCTCGGTATATTTGTGTCGACTCATTTGGTCATTGATGTCGACTCTAAATTTGTTCAGGCGGACTCGGGACTTTTGTATCGACTCATCTTCACATTTGTGTTAACACTCAAAATCTGTAGGTAGTCTCAGTTTTTTTGTGTCGACTCATTTGGCATTTGTGTCGATTCAAAGTTTCGAATACCAAAAGTGAAATACACTTTTGTGTCGACTCATTTTGAATCCTAAGAGTTTCGGCTATTTTCAATTGACACAAAATTTATTTGTTTCGATACTAATTTTTAATATCTGAAAACAACTTCAACAAACAATTAGGGTGCCAAACTATTTGTTCAAAAGTGTTGACATACTTGAAATGTTTCAAGTATACTTTACCTTTAAAGTGTTTGATTTAATTTTTAATTGAGGTCAACACAGAATAATCTTTTTCAAGAATACTTAAGTATTTTAATCCTTTTGAGAGATAAGTCATTTCTTTTGGTTAAAGGTGTCAACTTATTTGTTCAAAATGTGTTAACACTTTCTTTTTAGAAAATATAAATATTATCCTTTAAAACCATTTATTCTTAAAAAATAAATTTATAAAAATCACCAAAATTATTATAAAAAGCTCTTGGACTAATAATTTTTCATTTTTTTTATGATTACAACTATTTAACATTTTATAGAAAAATATTTGAAAAGATTTTTCAACAAGGGATCTCCCCTTATCGATATGCCTTAAATAGAAAGTGCAATCATAAAAAGTTAGGCATTCAAACAATCATGATAGTATTCATTTTAAAGATGATTTGGCAATAAAAACTTAAAAGAATTTCTGTATCATAACAATTATGTGCAAAGTGATTTTTCAAAGAAAATTCAAACACATATACAAATATAAGCAGAGTTGGCTATGCACAACCACATATGTAAATATAGGCATTCATTCATAAGCATAAAAATAATGTTTAAACATTCATCCAAACCATTCAAAAAATCCATTCAAACATAAAAAAAGAAATGTATGTTAAATGTTGCATCTTCTCCTTAAAAAAAACGAATGTTTGATAATGTTTTCTAAAAATTGAATGTTTGATAATATTTTCTTCTCTTCTTTCCTTCACTTCTTCTCCCCTCACTCACATTTCTTCTCCCCTTTGTAATTGGCAAGAAAGGGACCACTGGCCATTTATGAAGCGTTTGATTTCTTTTTTGCTTCAGCCTTTTCTTTGCTTGCAGAGGCTTATTCCTTGGAAGCTCGAGCTCTTTCATCCTTAGTTTCAGCTGCTGCCATTGTTTCAAATTTGGCAGCCAATGCGAGATCAGCTTCACACTTCAAATGAGCTGCCTTTTCTTCTTTGATTTCCTTTGACTTGAACTGTTTGCTCCAAGCTTCGTAGAGCCATTGAAGGTACTCTTCGACTTTCTAAGAATTTGCATGGACGGTAGTGACAATGCTTTGTTCGTATGCCATCTGGACTTGGTGCAGGATTGTCTTATTGCAATTTACAATGTAGACAATGTTGTTATCTATAGTTTTGCATAGGGCTCTCTCAGTATCTGTTGTGTTTTCAACGTCTCGTCGAAGGATGCGGTTAGTTTTATCGAGGTGCTTGACGTTGTCGGATAAGGAGAAAATAGTTTGATTGAGATTGAAAAACTCTTGATCAACTTTAGTTTGAAAAGAAGATAAGGAAGAGGATAAGGCTTGAATCAAATAAATAACTTCAGACAGATCAACATGAACAGAGCAGATGAAGGGACAGATGGAGCAGAGGGAGCATGACTAGATGTGGGAGGAGGAGGAGTATGAGAAGAACCAGAGGATTTGGCCTAGCGAATGGTGTAATAGGAGAGTTAATATCAATGCAAATAGGAGAAAAATCACGAGGTGTGGATTGAGTGCAAGAAACAGATGGCATACCACGCTTGGTAGTCCAAACTCCATCAACAAGTGATATTTGCATGTACTTTAGGGTAGAAGCACCATACAGATCATGCTTGGAGAATGGGACCATCTTTTCAGCAAATAAGTCTATGCTAAAATGGCAAAAGACTCAGGTCAAGTACATAGTATGAGGTAGGGAGGAATTGAATTTACTGTGAGATTGCAACATGTCGGAGATAAACAAAAAGCCTAAATCTAAGTTTTTTTGTTCAAGTATACACCACATAATGAATACGTGCATGTATGCAACATCACCGAATTTTTCTAGTTGGGGAAGAAAGATGTGGATCACCATAAGATGCAATATGTGCATATCTGGCTTGAGTGAGTTGGCTTCCAAGGGTTTGGAGGGATCAATATCTTCATTTTTAAAAATGTTTCTCACGGCATCAGAAAAGGAGAAACCTTCATGGTCAGTAGGTCGCTTATTGCAAGAAACACATATTTCACCCTCTAGAACACAGAAAATTTCATTTAAAATGGAAGGGGTTAAATGAAAATAAACACTATTTACTCATGTGGTAATGGTAGTGAACGGAATCAGTGAAATTTGAAAGTGAGTATAAAAAAGTTTTTACAATGGTGAGATAGTGAGGTTTACGGAATTATAGGAGTCTTTCCCACTTAAGACTTGAAAAGAGATCATTGAATCTTATTTCAATGGAATCAAAAATGAAAAAATCTATGCTACGGCCGGGGATGACTTTGGGATTTTGAATCTTGCCGCTTTGGTCATTGACGTTGTCGTCGTCGTTGCCATTGCCATTGTCGTTGCCGTGGTGGCCTTCTTCTTCTTTGATGCTCTAGGGTTCAAAGAGCCCGTTTCACCAAATCATTTCACACCTTTTTTCATCATCCTCGGTGGCATTGTGTTCGATTTTGGGTTAGAATCGAAGAGAGAATGAGGGTGAAAATGAAGAGTCGACACGATTTTTGAAAGAGAAAAAATCACAAGAAATGAACAGTTTTAGAGAGAGAGGGAAACGATGTGACGTTTAGGGGACCAACGCCTCTTTATATAGGCATAAAGATTTGTGTCGACACATATGACATTTGTGTCAACACTTTTCTTTGCAAGTGTGGGTATTCGAAATAGAAAATTATGTCGACACATTATTAGAATGTGTCGACACTTTTGATCGTTTGGGTCGACGCATTGGTCTTTGTGTCGACAAAAATTTATCGAGAGTTAGGGAACGAATTTAAGTCGACACTATATAGAAAGGGGTCAACACTTTTCTTCGCGGTGCCACTTCTATACAGTTTTGGGTCAACTTGACATACAATTGTGTCGACACTTTTTCGAGTGGTGTCGACACATTTTCACACGTTAATGAAGAATTTCAAAAACATTGAAACGCATTCAAAAGACATGGTTAGTATGACATACTAATCATTAATTAAGAGCACATAGCATACCAAGTTCTCTTCTAATATAGCATATTCTTTCTTTATTTAAGGATTTTGTGAAAATATCAGCTAATTGATAATCTGTGCCTATGAATTCAAGTTCGATATTACCTTTTTGCACACGATCTCTTATAAAATGATGTCTAATTTTAATATGCTTGGTTCGTGAGTGTTGTATAGGGTTCTTGGATATATTGATTGCACTTGTGTTATCACATTTTATAGGGATATAATCTAAGTAAAAATCATAGTCCTCTAATTGTTGTTTTATCCAAAGAACTTGTACACAACAGCTTCCAGCTGCAATGTACTCGGCCTCGGTTATAGACAAGGCCACTGAATTCTATTTCTTGCTAAACCAAGAGATTAGTGAGTGTCTTAAGAATTGACAAATTTCACTTGTACTTTTTCTATCCAACTTACATCCGGTAAAATCAACATTTGAATAGCTAAGTAACTCAAAGGTTATTCCTCTATGATAGAATAATCCTACGTTTGTGTACCTAAGAGGTATCTAAAGATGCATTTAACAACGGTCACATCTGATTCTTTAGGATTGGATTGAAATCTTACACACATGCAAACACTAAATATGATATTTGGCCTACTAGCAGTAAGGTAAAGTAGAGAGCCGACCATACCTCTATAACGCTTTTCATCTACTGCTATACCGTCTTCATCCTTGTCAAGTTTTGTTGTAGAACACATTGGAGTTCCCATAGATTTTGATTTTAGCATGTCAAACGTTTTCAATATGTGCCTTGTGTACTTTGCTTGATTAGTTGTCCAAAAATAATGTCGTCTACATAAACTTGGACAACTAGCGTATCATTTCTTAAAACTTGATGAAAAGGGTGGTATCAATTTTTTCTCTTAAAAACTCATTTTCAATCAAAAATTTGCTTAACCTTTAATACCATGCTCTAGGTGCTTGCTTTAAACCATATAGAGCCTTGGTAAGTTTGTAAACATAGTTTGAAAAATCTGAATTTTTAAAGTTAGGAGGTTGTTTCACAAAAACTTCCTTCGAGATAAAACCATTTAAAAAGGTACTTTTGACATCAATTTGATAGAGTTTGAAGTTTTTAATGCACACAAAAGTAAGCAACATCCTAATGGCTTCAAGTCTAGCCACAGGAGCAAAAGTCTCATCAAAATCGATGTCTTCTTCTTGATTGTAACATTGGGCTATTAATCGAACTTTATTCCTAATAACTACTCTATTCTTATCTATTTTGTTTCTAAAAATCTATTTTGTACCGATAATAGAGTGTTCCTTAGGTCTTGGGACTAAAGTTCAAACTTTGTTTCTTTCAAATTGATTAAGCTCTTCTTGCATAGCTAAGGTCCAAAACTCATCATTTTCAACTTTCTCAAAATGTTTTGATTCAGTCTGAGAAAGAAATACTAAATTATCATAAACATTATATAGAGAAGATCGAGTTTTGATACCTTAAGATAGATCACTAATGATAAGATCTTTCAGGTGACCAGGAGCATACCTTCACTACTTAGGTAAATCTGAATTTTTTGGATTTAAAGATTCAGCAACCTGTTAGACTGCATTTTGTTGACAATTTGAAGCTTGCTCTTAATTTGGCTCTTCATTTTCTTTGATAAATATATCTTCAACACATTTTTCTATGTCTAACAAGTTATCTTCACAAAAGTCTTTTGAAAAATCTATGTTAGCTTCATAAAAAATAACATGTATAAATTCTTCAACAACAAAAGTCCTTTTGTTGAAAACTCTATACGCTTTGCTAGATATAAAATATCATAAGAAAATACCTTTATCAGATTTTGCGTCGAACTTGTCCAAAAATTCTTTATTATTGTTTAAAATAAAATATTTGCACCAAAAGGCGCGAAAATAACTGATGTTAGGCTTTCTTCCATTCCATAACTCATATAGGATTTTCTTGAGAGAAGTTTATATCATAACTCTATTTATGATAAAATAAGCGGTATTGACAGTCTCGGCTCAAAAGTATTTTGGTAGATTATTTTCACATAGCATAATTTTAACCATTTATTTCAAAGTCCTATTCTTCCTCCCAATAACTCTATTTTGTTGAAAGATTCTAGGAGCAGAGAAGTTATAGTTAATTTCATTTTCATCACAAAATTTTTAAAATTTTTGTTTTTAAATTCTCTACCATGATCACTTCGGATACTTGTAATTTAAAAATTTTTTTATTTTGAACTCTCCAAGACAGTTTTGCAAAAAAGGCAAAGGTTTCATCCTTATGAGTTAAGAAAAGCACCCAAGTGTATCTAAAAAAATCATCAACAATAATAAAGGTATATCTCTTGCCTCTAAAGTTTAAAATCCTTGTTAGACCAAAAAAGTCCATGTGTAATAGTTGTAAGGGCCTAAAAGTTGAAATCTCATTTTTAGAATGAAAAAAATTTCTAACTTATTTGCCTTGTTGACATGCATCACACACTTTGTCATTTTTAAATTTGATTTGGGATAATTCAATTACCAATTCATTTTTCAAAAATTTAGAAATTAAGTTCATGTGTGCATATTCAAGCCTTCTATGCCACAACCCAACTATTATCACTCAAGACAGCTAAGCACTTGGTGTTATTCTTAGAAAAATCATCAAAAATAAATGTATAAATATTTTCATATCTTTGACCTTTAAAGATAATTTTGTTATTGGTTGAGTATTTAATAACACACTTAGCATGATCAAACACAATCTTGTGGCATTTGTTACAAAGTTGGCTTATATTAAGAAAGTTATGTTTCAAACCATTAACAAGCAAAATATTTTCAATAGAATGGGAAAAATTTTACCGATACAACCAATTCTTATGATTTTTCCTTTACTAATATCTTCAAAAGTCATAAATCTACCATCTGTAGGTCTGAGAGATGCAAATATCGATTGATCGCCTGTCATGTGTCTTAAACAAGCACTATCGAGATACCACATCTCTTCCTTGAATGAGATTTGAGACACAACTATAAGGACAATTAAGTTTTGATTTTTGATACCTAAATTTTCTTAGATCCTTTGGTGTTAATTCCTTGAGAATGTGTTCCTTTAAGAACTCAAACCTTCTTGACAGAATTATTTGAAAGATTTCTATGTGGATAGTGTGTGACAGTGTGTCCATGTTCATAGCAATCAAAACATTTAGCATTTTTATAATTTGAAGATGCCTTGACAAAAATATTACTTAAGAACTTTTGTTTCTTTTTTGACCTATACCCAATTTCGACTTTGTCAAACATATATTTTTGCATTCCAAGAAATTTGTCTAAATTATTTTTTTCTTGAGTAAATTTATAAACAGTTTTAGTAAGGTCTTCAACTTATTCAATCAAAATATTATTTTCATCTTTCAAAACAGAAACTTGTTTTGATAAAGCAAGTTTTTTTATTTTTCAAGGTTTCAATCTCACTTGAGAAGGAAAGAATTAACTTTTTCAAAATAGAGTTCTTTGCACCCATTTTTTCTCAATTCATCGTGCAAATCTTCAAATGTACTTTGCAATTCATATAAGAAAAAAGGGTCAAGGGTTACCTTATCATATTCTCTAGCCATGAGGCATAGATTTGCTACTTGATTTTCTTGCTTCTCATCCTCAAAACTTCTGTCATCACTCTCACCCCATACAGCTATCATGGCTTTCTTGAAACCTTTTTTGAATTGCTTTTTGAGCAAAAGACATTTTGCCTTGACGTGTTCAGGTTTTTTGCATTCATAACAGATTATTTCATCCTTCTTGTGATCTGTTTTGAGTCTACTAAAATCACCTTTGAACTTATTAGGCCTGCATTTATATCCTTCCTTCTTGAAGAATCTTCTTCTTCCTTGTTTTTTATTTTTAAAAAACTGCTTAAATTTCTTTGTGATAAGGGCCATATCTTCGTTCTCATCATTTGAGAAGTCTTTCTCGAATTTTTTATCATGAGTTGAGGACTTGAATGTGATGCCTTTCTTCTTTTTTGTTGTCATCTCATCGTCTATCTTTATATTCATCTCATGGGTCATGAGAGAACCAAGAAATTCTTCTAGACTGAGCGTGTTCAGGTCTTTGGCTTCCTAAATAGCCATAACCTTAACTTCTCAACTCTTAAGCATGCGCTTTAGAATTTTTCTTATCATTTATGTATTTGTATAAATCTTGCTAAGAGATTTTAGTTCATTAATAATGTCAGTGAAATGAGTGAACATATCAACATGGTTTCATCATGCTTCATTTTAAATAACTTATAGTTATGCACAAACAGACTTATTTTGGACTCTTTTACTTGGTTAGTATCCTCATGGGTAATTTCGAATCTATCCTATATTTCTTTTGCGGTGTTATATGTAGAGATCCTATTGAACTCATTTGGGTCAAGTGAACAATATAAGAGATTCATGGCTTTAGCATTCTTTTGAATTTTTCTAATATCATTTTCAGCCTATTCAGCCACAAGTTTAGGGACAGAAGTCCCTTTAATGGCTTTGGTAGTTTTTTTGGGTCCATTAATAATAATCCACCAAAGATCATAATCTACGGCTTGAATGCAGATTCTCATTCTAGTATTTTAATAATTGTAATTTGTTCCATTGAACAAAAGAGATCTATTGGTCGACTGACCTTCGAATTAGATAGGTCCGATACTAGTGGTTATCATAAAAACTCTTAAACTGTTAAGTCAAAAATAAGAACCCAAGTTCTAATACCAATTGTTAGTTCTAGACAATCCAGGAGGGGGTGAATTGGGTTTCAAAAAATTAATAACAATTTTTAAAATATTTTTCAAAACCTTTTAATTAAGCAAGCAAATATAGCAAAACAATCAAGGATTAAAGTAATGTAATACTAAAGATGTTAGGAATAGAGAGATTGAACTAGATACCAAGGATTTATAGTGGTTCGGCTTTTTCTAAGCCTACGTTCACTCCTCAAGTTTTTCTTTAGGTATTTTCACTATATAGAATGCTTCACGGACGCATTTTAAGCCTTTACAATTTTAAAATTTCGCTTGAGCTAACGAATATTTATGGATACATTTAAAAATCTATATCAGTTTCAAGAAAATTTTATGAAAATAATTTACTATTTTCTTATAATCTCTCTTGAACTCTTTTTTGATGAAATTTACTCACTTACTCAAAAGGTAAATAGAGACTCACCCTTGTATACAATAAATAAAAAAACTAATAAAAAATACGCACTCTCTTTACAGAAATTAATTTATAATAAACGAGAAGGTAAAAAGAGATGAAGAACAAGAGCTGGAGTTTCAGCAATAAATGAGAGCTTCAGAATTTTGAGTTTGATTCAAGAAATAGAACAGTGATTGTAAGTGTCCAAAGGAATTAAATGCTAAGAAATTATCCATTATATAAGCTCTTGTACATTCATAACTGTTAGAGATAGGTGTGGGCATTAAATGCCAAAAATCTAACCATTGAAGTCTGTTGCGAATTTGAATCTGCGTCGCAAGTGTCGACACAAAATGTCTAGGGCAGGGATTTTTAAATGATTGGACCGACACAAATCTTCTACGGTGTCGACACAAAATCTGCAATCTTGCTCACCAACAACACGGTGTCGACACAAGTGGATTTTGTGTCGACTCATTTGAATTTCAGCATCCGGGACAAGACCATTTGTGTCGGCACAAATCTTCTTGCTGTCGACACTAAACTTTTGCAGGAACTCTCGATATATTTATGTCGACTCATTTGGTCACTGGTGTCGATGCCAAATTTCTTCAGACGGGTTCGGGACTTTTGTGTCGACTCATCTTGACATTTGTGTCGACACCCAAAATCTGCAAGTAGTCTCGGTTCTCTTGTGTTGACTTATTTGACATTTGTGTCGACTCAAAATTCTGGATACCAAAAGTGAAAAACACTTATGTGTCGACACAAAATCAATTTGTGTAGACTAATTTTGAGTCCTAAGAGTTTCGGCTCTTTTGTGTTAAGACAAAACTTATTTGTGTCAACACTAATTTCTAATATCTGAAAGTAACTTCAACAAATAATTAAGGTGTTAAACCATTTGTTTAAAGGTGTTGATACACTTGATATGTTTCAGGTATACTTTACCTTTAAAATGTTTGACTTAATTTGTAATTAGGGTCAATACAGAATATTTTTTTTCAAGAATATTTAAGTGTTTTTATTCTTTTGAGAGATAAGTCATTTCTTTTGGTTAAAGGTGTCAACTCATTTATTCAATATGTGTTAACACTTTCTTTTTAAAAAATATAAATATTATCCTTTTAAAGTCATTTATTCTTAAAAAATAAATATATGAAAATCATCAAAATCAATATAAAAAGTTCTTGGACTAACAGTGTCTTTAAAGTAATTTCAAGAGATTTTATTATAAGCTTTTTCTAGGTCAAGCTTGAGGGACATCACACCTTTGTTCCCTTTTTTAAGGCGTAGAGAGTGGATGATCTCTTGAGTTAGGATGATGTTATCACTGGTGGATCTAGCAAGGATGGAACTACTTTGTTGGGGGCTAATAATTCTGCTCAAAAAGGGTCTCAACTTGTTAACCAAAATTTTGGTAATGCTCTCATAGGTTACGTTGCAGTAACTAATGAGTCTTAACATTCTCATGTTCTCATGGTTATCGGGTTTAAGAATTAAAGTGATGAGTGTTTTATTCATGTTAGGAGGGATAGTTTTATGTCTAAAGCACTCCTTGATAGAGTTACAGAATCTCCATCAAAAAATATTCCAAAAATGTTCCAAAACTGATGATAAAAAATGGCCTGAAAGCCCTCAAGGCTAGGAGCTTTAGACAGATGGATAATTTTTATGGCCTCTATAATTTCTGAGTCAGTAACAGAACTATTAAGAGCCACTTTCTCCTCTTCAAAGAGAGAGAGATGTTTGGAGGTGGGGTAATCAACACTGGTGGAGTTATTTTGAGCTTTAAAGAGATTATTAAAATATTTCCACACAAATTATTTTAGATCATTAGGGTTTTTCTCTCATTGATTTTGGTCATTTTTTTAGCATGCAAATTTTAGCTTTTCTTCTCCTAATGAGAGTAGACAAGTGAAAGAATTTGATCTCTCCTTGGTATATTCAATTCACACGAATCTTCTCAAAAAACTAAAAAAAGACTTATGCTTTCTTAATAATAATTTTGACTTTTTAATGTAAAATATCTATAAAAGTAATAAAAATTACGTAAAATATTTTATATTAATTGAAAAAAAAAACGATGCCTTAAACTAGTTGTCAATTATGCTCTAAATGCTGGGGTTTTTGCGGCAATCTTTGGACCTTGTGGACCATGAGCATTATTATTATTATTGTACACTCTTGGATAACTTTTTTTTAGCATGTGGGGAGGGTTCCGAAAGCCCCAAAATGTGCAAGGCATTGATGAGGTGGCGCATCCTCACACTTGCGCCGCGCTAACACTGGGGGTCACAGTTGGTGCTGCTTTGGCAGGTCTTGTCTACCTAATTTTTTATGATTTTTATAATAAAATATTCTATAGTGTTTAAGTCAAGTTACACTTATTTTAATTAATTTTAAAAAATTAAATTCACCAAATATTAGTAAAAAAATTAATTAAAATTAAAATAAAATTTCATAAATCGTATGATATCGTTACTAGTTAGTAACGTATTTATTATATTATATTTAATGTACTTTTAAATACGGTACTAACTAGTAACGATATCTAAGTATTTAAGTTGTTTTATGAATTATATATTCAACTAGTTCTATAATTTTTTTATTTTTTATTTTTTAATAAAAATAATTTATTTATTTAATTTTATAAAATAAATAATTCATATCATAGAAGATATATTTGACGCTGAGCCTTAAAAAAGCCACATCAACATGTTGTGCACAACCATGCACCCCTTATCATCTCTGAGGCACGTGTTACCACGTTCATTGACAACGCCATGGGCGGTGGGCCCTCCCAAACTCTAAAATTGCAATAAAATGTCGTGTGCATTGTCAGCTTTTAAATGTGTACGTATTTTTATTAGGGCATGTTTGGATTAGTTTTAAATTGGTTTTTTTTAAAAAAAAATAGCTTTTAAGCTGCATTTTTTGGTTTTAAAAAAATTAACTTTTTCTTTTTATCTCTTAATTCAAGAAAAATGCCAATATTTATTCCAAACACCATAATTTTTTTCAAATAAAATTACAATAATATCCTTATATAAATAAATTAACTATACGCAAAAAAAAAAAAATCGTACCAATATATCAAACACTATAACTTAAAAGCTAAAAGTAAAATTATTTTAGACACTTCAATAAAAAATAAAAATTATTATAAAAAATTATCTCAAACAAATTAATTTTTTTGTATTTCTCTTTTTTTTTTAAAAATTCTCAAAAATCATACTATCTCAGACACTAAATACACATATAAACATAAATATTTAATAATTGTACAATAATATTTAATATATTTAATTATTTTATTAACGGTTCGTCTAACAACTGTTCACTGGGCGTTGTTTAAGGAAAGAGAGGAAAAAGGAGAGAGAGAAAGAGAGGAGAAAGGAGAGAGAGAGAAATCAGCCCATTTAGAAAAACAAAACTACTTAAGCAGTATACTCCCCGAAGCACACTTAATCCTCGCCGTCGCCGTCGCCGTCGCCACTTCCGGTGGAAGTCACCGCCGCCTTCTCCCACCTCGTCATCGCCGTCGCCGCCGACCTCCGACGACTCTCTCGGCCCTCTCTACGTCTCTCTCTCTCTCTGTGTTTCCCTCTCTCTGTCTCTCTGTGTATTTCCCTGCGGCAGCGACGGCGGGGTGGGGGCCGGTGGCTGTCCGCGATGGTGATGGAGGGCGATATAGATATATATATATATATATATAGAGAGAGAGAGAGAGAGAGAGAGAGAGTGAACACAGAGAGAGAGGGAAATAGAGAGAGAGAGAGAGACGCAGAGAGGGCCGAGAGAGTCGCCGGAGGGCACTGGCAACGGCGACGATGGGGTGGGGGAAGGCGACGGTGACCACCACCGAAGGTGGCGACGGTGACGGCGAGGGTTAGGTGTGCCTCCGGGAGTGTGGCGTCGGGAGGGCGCTGGTTCATTTTTTTTTCCTTTTTTTTAATGGGTTGATGTATCTCTCTCTCTCTTTTTCCCTGACTGATAAGGTTTAGATTTCAAAATCCTTAGTAATCTTAAAAGTTACTAGTGGACTTCTTTTACTGTGTTGTTAATTATACTTATAATTTTAAATAATATTTATTATTTAAAATTTATCTTATTATATTATATTTAATGTACTTTTAAACATAAATAATTACTTGGGTCTTATTTAGTAACATTTATATTTACAATGTACTGTTTTCAAAGCCGATCCTGAGAAAAAGTTGACAGCGCCCCCGCTTTGGCTCTCGATTTTTTGTTCAAATTTAGGGACTCGTTTGGATTTAAATTTGTTGATGATCTTGAATAGATTCATATTGATGATCTTGAATAAATTTATGTTGATAATCTTAGATGGTTAACGAGTCGTAGTTATTATAATTTATATATTTTTTGTTTTAAGTTTAAGTCATTCTACTTTTTTTAGTTTATTTTTTTAAATTGTAACAATTTTAATGATATTCTAAGTTATTGAAAATTTTTATTATTTAAAATACTAAATAATACGAATAGAATATAAAGATCAAAAGTTACAATTAACATATACTTAAATCATAACTTTCTAATCCTAAAGTGTTAATTCTTATTTTATCAATTGTAGTCAAACACAAAATATTGAATAAGAAAAATATTAAATTATTAAAAAGTTTATAATAGATAAGTTAAAAGCTTGGTATATAATTAGTACTATGTTATATTTAATTTTTTTAGTAAATTAAATTTTGTTAAAACATGACTACAAATATATTTAGTCTACTTAAACTTTGACAATTAATTTTAAAATTTGATAATTATTTTATTTTGAAAAAAAATATAAACAGTTTTTTTAATTTTACTAAATTTTTGTAAACAAAAAAAAATGGTTTTTACTTTATTGTAAACAAATTTTTATTCTATATTTTTTCTTCCACTACCTCTGACTATCACTTTTGGCCGCCACCTCCAATTGCCGTCTAGGGTTACCACCTACGGCCACCGCCTCGGACCATTTCATCTTGCCACTATTTTCGGCCAACAGTTTTGACCACTACCTTCGACTACTATTTACTGTAACGTTTTAATTTGAATAAAAAACCTAACAATACTACTCAAAATACTTAAATTTAAATTATTAGTAGTAACTCATAAGTTTATTTATATACCAAATTAATTTTTTATTTCTCACCAATGTGAAATGGGGTATAACAAATACGGTCACCGTCTTTGACCACTCACTTTTTAAATATTTATATATCAGACATATTTTTATATTTATTTTTTAATAAAATAAATAAAAATATATTTTTTATTTATTATAAATAAAAATAAATCATAAATTTTACCAAACAGAACATAATTAATTACAAACCACGCTTATGTGTTCGTTATATTTCTTTTTTTCGCCTTTTAGATCCGACAAACTTTACATAAAGCTTGCGGTACAACTGCCAAAACAAATCAGCATAACAGTTGTGAAGGATCACTTAATCTAAATCTAAATCTAAATCTAAATCGTCAGTGGTCGGCTAGGCTGCGCTAAAATCGAAATATTTAATTACTACGTACGTAAAATTTTAGTCAAACTTGTTAAAGAATTCCATAATCTCGTATTTTATTATTAATGTTAATCGAAGACCATGATGTTGTCCACACTTACCCCGCGATGACCCTTTCAAAAAAATGTATCAGTGTATGCATAGTGGATGTTTGGTAAAATTATTATTAATAGTTTTAAATTTTTTATTATTAATTTTAGTTAAAAATTATATATTTTTTTAAATACTCATAACTTTTACTACAATTTGTAATTATTTTTTAATTTTAAGTATAAATTATAATATTTATTAAATACTTATAAATTTTACTATAAAATACAATTTATAAGTTACTAGTAATGTCAAACACCACCACTAGTATGTATAGTTCAGAATATGGTATCGGATAAGGTACCGATATTTTTCTTGCGGCATGATATCTATTTGTACTGTTGAAATATTGGATATTTTGTTTTAAATTTAGTATAATAAAATATTATATATACATTTTCTTAGAAAATATTGTTTAATAAATGAGGGGATCAAATCCGATCAGTGCCACACGGAGAATGTGTGGAGGCCGTACAATGCAACAGTCCATTCCAATATGCCACATTCCTTGGCATATTTATGTTAGCTCAGGGCAATAGGCCGAGTTATATCCACGTTAGCTCGGGCAATTAGCCGAGCTACATAGATAGTGTGTTCGGGCTCTGCAAACCTCCCAACGTAAGGCCTGTTATACACATTGAATTCGAGTTCAGAAAGAGAGTTCGGCCCAAATCCCGAAGACATGGTGCTCGGCACCATTACTGGGGATGCTCGGCACCATTACTGGGGATGCTCGGCACTCACAGCTGTGCGAGCCGAGGTGTCTAAACCCTAGAGCAGAGCTCGAAGGTTGACAGTTAGGGTCATATCCCCTAATATACGTGCCAAAAGAGTGATGAAGATGATGAGAAATTGGTTGTAAGAAAGCCAACTCAGGGGCTAGGACGTTAAACAGGGATGGCTTAACCTTAACTCAAGTTAGACTTGAATGCTGATAGACATCTTGATATGACAAAAGGTACTTGTAAAAAGATCTTGCAGAGAAATCTAATAATGGCACTGATAAGTCACCATCAATCCATTAATTGCTATGTATTGATCAGAGAGAAGAAGTACACCCCGACCTGCTCGGGTCAGATTGGATTCTACAAACGGGTCAAGTATAATTCTATCTATAAATAGTCAATAATCCCATAATGAAAGGTATGCTCTCTTTTACTAAACCAAAACTCTGTCAAAATTCTCTCTAAAATTCATTGCCTGACTTGATCGTCGGAAGGTCCACTGGTATAAAGCCACCGGCAGGCATCTCACCCTTTTCTTGTGCAGACGTACACGTGGCGCTCCATCCCTAACACCTCAAGCAACTTGAATGGGACCAGTAGATCCCAATCATGATGCTCTACAATAAAAAATAATTTAATATAACATGTAACATTTAAAATTTTTAAGAATAATTTAGCATTGACTAATTTTAAAATTCTTTCTTTATGCTATATTTGAATATTGAATAAATGCATAAAAATAAAAAAAAAATAAGTATAAAATATTTTTTAAAAAAATTAATTATGAATCGATATGTATCTAGTATTTCTCGGTACGAACTGGAAGATGCTGATATTATCCCATATAAATCAATATAAATCGATATTTTGATCGTACAAATATAAATAATTAACATATTGATTTTGTTATAATTAATATATACAAAAATAAATAATTAATGTGGGTACCAATTGAAATGCACGCTTGTCATTTATTCTTGTAATTTAAATACACAGAGAGAATGTGGCTAGCACTCTCACCTAAGTTTTAAAGCTATGTTTAGTTGTTAAAAAAAAATTCCCAAAATAAAATGAAGAAAAAAATGTAAAAAACTAATTTTAGTTATTTGTTTAATTAGCAAGAAAACGTTAGTAGGAAAATCAGTTTACAATTTTCCAATGATGCATAATCTAATATTTTTTACAGAATTTATTTTGTGAAAAAGAAATTGCCACAGAAAAACTATTATTATGAATTCTCTATTTTCCTCTGCCAGTTGAACATGCACATAAGAAAATAGAATAATTTTTTTTTTTTCTCTTTTTTCCGTCAATTAAACAAAGCTTGTCTGGCAAGCCACAAAAGTAACATAAAGCATATACATATTTTTTGAACTAATTTTATGATCATTTAAAATTATTAATATATTTTTAAAATTTGTTTGCTATGTCTAAAAAGATTAATTTTCTTAGAGATTTATTTTTTTTAGAAAAATAAAAAAAATAAAAATTAGATTGTTTGAGATAATTTATTTATGCCAATTTTTTTGAGGTTCCAACACTGGTTTTTTAAAAATATTTTTTAGAGTAGAGTTTATTTTTATTGAGCATATTATAGTTATTTTTTTATAAAAAAAACTAAATTCTTTATAATGGAAATAAGAGTTTTTCTCAAAAATAAGATTATAAAGAATTAGTGAGCTTTTTAATGATGTTAAGTAGTATAATTTTCTAGATACATATGTAATATGGCATCATGTGATAAACCAGGTTAAAACCGATTTTTTTACATTTTAATCTAAAAAATGTAAAAAAAATTGGTTAAATAAATTCTTACATTGCTTAGAAGATAGAAATATATTCGATTTAAAGTGACTTTAAGCTAAAAAATTAATAAAAAAATTGGTCATAATAAGTGAAAAAAAATAAGACAATAAGGCAAGTGACTCTAAAATCTATATTAATTAATAAGTAAAAAAATTAAAATTCATTTACGCAAAATAGTTAAAATTTAGCCAAACATACAACAGACAAAAAGAACGGCTTCTTAAAAAAAACCTTAAACCAACTTAAAATTCGCAACAATGGCATATGTATATGGAGAGTTTGAATGAGTCTGTCTAGGACATTGATCATGCATCTAGCTAGCTGTAGGGGTGTAAAAATGGCCCGAGGACCGACGGGAGCCTAAAACCTGCCATTGTAGAAGTCCGGCCTGGCCCGCCACTATTCATCGACCGGGCTTGGGCCGCCGGTCAAAGCCCGATTCCAGCCCGCCCAAATGACACCCGCCACAAAGCTTGGGTCGGGCTAGCCGTTGGGCCCAGCCCGGCCCGGCCCTCTCCCCCTCCAACGGTAAGTTTTTGAGATGAACGGCCGAGATTAGATTTTTTAAAAATTTAACGGTTGGGATTATTTAACCATTGGGCCCGGCCCGACCAACGGATAGTTTTTTTTTTTTTTAAACACAATTTTTTCCCTACAAATAGGGAACTCTCTTTCATGTTTTTCTCATCCAAATAACTCTCTTCTCTCTAATTTTTCTCTCTAATTACTCGGTGGTATTTGGGTTTGGTAATATTCAGGTTCGGACCGAACCGTTCGGTGTAGTTGCTGGCGAATCAAGGAGTAAAGATCAAGAATCGATATTAAGATCAAAACACAAATCGATCGAGATCAAGATTAAAGATCGGAGTTCCTTAATTCGGTTTGCTTTATTTTTTGTAATTTAATTTATTTTTT
>JAULJZ010178270.1:0-22956 GCA_032270985.1 Heliamphora pulchella
TTCTAAATTAACTTTGGTTGCACGGATTTTATTTTGATCGTTCTTCGTCAAAAGTTTTATCTGGAGCCCGTTTCGGCCTTTGCCCATCCAGTTATTTTTTTATCCAAAATCGTTTGCAAAAATAATGATCTTGATAGTTTTTCCTCCAACAAATACCTTGTACAAAACATCCCCTAGGACTACATGCTCGTCACCCGTCATACACGGAGACACAACGCCAACATTCCCATCGCGCCAAAATCTCACTTTACAAGGTTACGCTTCACTAATCTAACTTTCACTTGGCAAACCTCAGCCACGTCACGGCCTCGAGCCCACTGCCCAAGCAACTCACATAGAAAGTGCACGGCACTAAACAAAGGAAATCCAATCCTGAGACCTTTCATCTAGAGTTACTTATAACACCCACGACCATGCAGACGCCTCCCGCACTTTCGCTCCCCAAGCACACATCGACCACATACATCTTAACCCATGGGTTCTAACCTATCACCCCAAGCAAGCTAAACCGCATGGTACATTGCTGAATCTTATTACTCCACACTTCGTTCCCATGGGCAAATAACATATCCAGCTCTGAGCCTAAGGTTGAACACAAACAACCCCCAGACATATCACACTCGAAATACACCGTCTCAGCACTAGGCCAACCACACTATCGAACCCTTCTACGGCCTTTTCAAACCTCGTGCCCCCATCACGGTTCCCAAACACGATCTCCTAATCACAAGGATAACGACCAAACCATGAACTTGCATTCTCTAGGAATCCCACAGAACTGATACTCATCGCATGTTAGAACCGTAACCTAAACCCTTATACATTCCAACACTGCCGCAACTCATACTCATTCCAGCATATTTACAACTCATACTTGTCCTCATATCCTCGAGCTTATTCGCTCATAACTCAATTTCCAAACCTCAATAAGGTATATAACATCCAAAGTCATCAGACACTACTCTAACTACCAACAACACCCCGCTAGCAAGGGATATTCCCAGAACCACTTATGTTCCACCATCTCAACGTACACTTAACCAAGGATTACTACGCTCCCATCCACTATTTTCTCATCTATACCCCATCCTGAGAACATGGCTCATGACATAGCATAGCTCCTGACATACCTAATCCGTCAAACGGCCAAAATCACATACACCAAACCTTAACAACTGATTTCTTAGGGTCTTCGATGCCCCATCACCTTCTATGCACAAGGTCATTCATAACACAACTTTAACTTCTAGTTGCATACTCTCAAGAGAAGCCATCTATCAAAACCAAGCCACTAACCATGCTTCAACTACACTCGAACATAACACTGCTCATACAAACACTCAATAGTTTACCAACCAAGGCAACCTCATGAGGGTAACCTCAACTCACCAACGAGTTCCACTACGCACCAAGCGATCGTCACTCAAAGAGATGTAGCAACTGAATCGCACATCCAATAGCAACTGAATCACACATCCAAGACACATACCACGGTCTCACCCTCTCCAAGGTTACGTAGTTCATATATATAAAGAAATATAGAACGCAACAACCTAAGGTTGACCTACCATGTTATTTCTAACACGTACCACATAAGCATGCTAACACATAGATATTCAAGTTCATGTTAAACAAACCCCACATACTGAGGAGAACCGGCAAGTGTGATGCGTCAATTTAGATAACCTACTTAGATTCCTTGCTAGAAAGTGTGTCAACCAAACGTATTTCTAACTTGGCATCTAAATTTGTTAATCCAAATGTCCGAAGGTAAGACTAATCAATCCTAAGGTCCAATCTCCATACTCATGTATACACAACATCCTCATGCTCAACATGCTGTCATGCTCATGTTATAAATATACTTAAACACATGCAACAAAGCACACACATCTTTCCTCACAAGTTGATGCACCCTCTTTCCATGGCTCTTAGATATTCGAACCCAGAGCTCTGATACCAATTTGTCATGACCCAAAATCCAGGGTCATGTGAAAATCCCACCGAACCACCATTTTAGGATGCTACGATCCACCAAAAACACCCGAGCACAAACGAGTTTAAGATTGAAACAAAAATAAGGTTTTATTTGTAAAATAATTAACTAAAATTTACCATTTGGAATCAAAAAGGGGTTACCCAAAACCAGAACAACAACTACAGTCAACCCAAGGTTCCTCTCTTGAAACATACATACAATCCATACATACATAATATATCGTCTCAAGGCTTGCGAAACATTCTTCCAAGAACAAGAAATACATGTAACAATACATAATTTCCGTATTAAAAAGAAAACTTAAAAGAAGTCTTTCGCCACCTTGGCTCCTCTAGACCATCACTCATGATCATAGCCACCTGAAAAAGGTTTTTACAAATCCCACAACGTGAGCCGAAACCCAATAGAAACAGACTATAATGCAATAAAACAAGATATGCAATCACATAGCATAAAATCGACTCAACTATATGAGCCTTAACACAATTTTTCATCCTTAAAACCACACATTTCATACAATGCAAATAAAGTCAACTGTTAAAGAAAAGCAGTAACAAAACATTATTTTCCACTTGGTTCACATAACCGACAATGATCCCTATATACCAACTCTGTCACACCCGGGACAAAGGTAACAACTATAGACTCTTGCCCATTACTTTTTTTTTGATAGTTAAGTTGGGAAAGGGGGCTTAGACTCCCCAGGGTTCAAACCCTGGGGGATAAGGTGGGGCTGAGCAAACGGAGGCCACTGCACTGCCTCCACACTTAGACTCTTCCCCATTACCCTAAACCCAAGCCATATAAAGACCCGCTAGGTAATGACAAGTTCTATACGGAGTCACGACAACGCACGCCTCCCACTGGGGCAACCACTTCATTTACGGGGATTAACCCAAAGGAGAAAAGCACCTACTTGCGCAAAATTTTTGAAGTTTTACCGAGGAGCAATGGTGGCCCAAATACACACACCCTATCACGGCACATCTATCGATTCATTAAAAACAAACACGTAGCTCAACTACGAAAATGTTTAAAATCATACATTAATCATTTACGAAACATCCAACGGCCATCCGCCATGTCATCCATTCAACCATGGAGACCAATCAACATTTTTAAAATATTTCCACCATTTCTACCAAAACGTAAAAAAAATCATGAATCAACCCCGAGGGTTAGCCCCAAACCTCCAAAAAAATAGGTTTTCATAGTTTTACATAAACCCCTCCATTTTCAAACCACCTTTTGAAAACCATGGGCATCCACACGTCCACCAACATGTGATAAACCAAAAGATCACGTAAGGCATGCTTTTACTCAAACAAACATGGTTAATACACAAAAATCCAACACTAATAGCATTTTTAGACGGTAGAAAAGCATATAATCGCATATAGCACCCTTTAACTATAAGATAGTCTAGGATCCTACCTCGTTGAGTTAAAACTCGACGCCTTAAACTCTGTGAAAAATGAACTTTGTCAAAACGAGATTTCGTTCAGATAAATGCAAAGCCCTCGGCACGGATACTAAAAATTCGCTATCCGATCATGAAAAACCAAGCCCTCGGCCCACCAAAAACTAGAGAGAAGGTGGAAGTTTTATGTGTAAAAGAGAAAACTTAGCCAAGAAGAAACAAAAATCTGAAAATATCTCGCATCAGGATGATATTTATATGCCCCACCCAAACATAGGAAGTCAGTCGACTGAATCACTCTGGTCAATTGACTAAAAGGCTACTGGAATCTCAAAAATATCTTCCACTGACTCAAGTTAGTCGACTGAGTCACCCACCTCAGTCGACTGAACCACCACACGACCGAATTTCCTACCTCAGTCGACTAAAAAGCTACTGGCATAACACGAAAATTTTCCAGTGTCTGGGTCAGTCGACTGAGTCTCCAACTTCAGTTGACTGAACCCTCTCGCCAACTGAAAAATCTCCACAAATTCATGCAAAGGCCTAAATATACACCTAAAACATCACAAAGGTCAAGTGTTAATTATAACTCCATCAACAATTAAATCATCTTAAAATAAAACGGATCGAGATCTTACACATACATTACCACAACACAATTAAGATTATATACCAAATCTTCATATTATGAACTTAAATTATAAATTTAATCTTCTGCAAGCTACATGGCTCATATGCTCCATTCAAGGCTCCAATTTTATCATTTCACCCAATTTACCAATTTTCATGAAAATCAACACTTAATATAATCCAAGTTAAGATTTATGTTCAATAACCTTTTAAATCTTAAAATTAAATCATGAAATCAATCTTTACTTCTTGAATTTACAAGTCACAAGGTTTAAGCTAATATTCAAGTGTCCCAATTAGTCCTTTATGTTAACCTCAATCCCATGAGTCATTAATCTACAAGTTCACTTACAACATTTCTAATGGTCCAAACCACCAATTAAATTTAATTTTCACGAAATCCCAAGCTTATCAACTACATGGAATAGGGTTTATGCACAAAGTTCATCAATTTTGAGTTCAAATCAGAAATTTAGCCTTCAATCCTCAAATCTTCAAGTTACAAAACCTTAATTACTTGTTATGTGTTCCAATTTCAACATTCAACTCGATTTTCATAAAACCATCACCCAAACTAGGATTTATGCACAAAAAGTTTTTGATTTTCTAAATTAAACCTCCAATTCCACATATATTCCATAAATTAACAAATTATAATATTTAAATAACCCATTAAGTATTCTAATTTCATTCGTACAATCAATTACCATGAAACCCACAATTCAATCATAAGTTAAGCTAGGGTTTAAACCAAAATTCCCAAAAGCTAGGGTTTTAAAAGTTTAACTTTAAATTCAACTCATATCTAAGCAAAATATCATCATATAGTAAGATCCAACCTCATGGAAGCTAAATTCCTCAAGACCCGAAACCCTAGAAATTCAGCCCTCCATGAAATTGATTTTTTCTTGGATGGTTGTGGAGCCCTCATCGAGTATAAGATATTGAGGAAGAGGAAGATATAGATCACCATGAGCTCGTGCTTAGAGTGGCGCATTTTGATAAGGGTTTAGCGGAAGAAAAAATTGATCGTATTTCTGCAGTTATTGCTCACAAAGAGGGGCAAGTGCGATCCGTTGAGGCAAAGGGTTCTGTTATGGAGGCCCCGTCGTCGTCGTTGGAGGCTCACAGAAGTCTTGGGAGGTTTGCTGATGACCCTGGTGCTTCATCTCGGGACCCTACTTTCATGCGACCTTTCCGTGGTCGGGGAGGGGGCCGCTATGCTTTTCGCAATAGGGGTGGCGATAGGTTTGGAGGTCGTCGGGACTTCCGTTAGACTCTAAAATCTTGGGCCTCTATTGTGGTGGAAGGATCTTGCCGTGAGGGTGTCGAAGATAGAGGAGAGATTGGCCTGGATAAAGTGACTGCCCCCCAAGTGTCTAATGTTTTGCCTAAGCCAAAGTCGTGGGCTTCACTTCTTGCTAACCGAAGTTTTGGAGCTTCCCTGGAGTATGTGCCGAATGATGAGCTACAACCGGATGAGGTATCTATTGATAGTGCATTTGTTGATGATAAAACTTGGGAAGATTGTCTTGTGGGATTTTTTCTTGATTCGTCTTTAGCTTTTGGTCTTGTTAGAGCCATTGCCCGTACCTTATGGGGTCAGGATGGTTTAGTGGATGTTTTAGGCAATGGCAAAGGTTTCTTTATATTCAAGTTCAACAGTGTTAATGCTATGAACTCTGTAATGGAGCGGGGACCTTGGCACTTCTCGGGTAAGCTGCTTCTCTTACAGCGTTGGAAAAAATAATTTAAGTTTACTAAAAAAGTAGTGTCTAAAATCCCTGTATGGGTTAAATTACATGATCTTCCACTTGAATTCTAGAATTCCAAGTGCATGAGCTGTATAGCTAGTGTTTTGGGAGTGCCTCTGTACTTGGATAAATCTACAAATTATAAGCAGAGAATTTCGTATGCTCAGTTCTGCATCGAAATTGCCGCCGACAAGCCTTTGAAGCATTCTATTACAGTCAAGTGTGAGGGGGAAACTGTTCTTGTGGGCGTGGAATACCAAGGCCTCCCGGCTGTCTGTGAGCATTGCAAGGCCTTTGGGCATGACATAAAGCACTATAAATTTTACAAACCTGTTGAAGGTCCTAAAGAATGGGTTCGGGTAGGAAAGGGTAAGGAGGTTGATATTGGGACTGTGGCTTCTGAACCTGTTGAATCTGTTGTGGACATTCCCTCATCCTCAAACCTTGTCCGTTGTGAGGCTCTACCTAGACAAGCTCGGAATCCTGAAGAAGTTGAAAACCCCCCTTCCATTGAGCAAACAGATGATCCCCCTCCAGTGAGTGATGAGCCGGCGGTTGCCCATCCTCCTCCCATTGTTGAAAGTGGGAACCCAGATTTGGTAGGCTGGTCTCCTCTTACCCGTAGCAAATCAGCCCTGGATACAATCCCAGTTTTAGTAGTGGGCCAAGGTACTGAAGCAGAGCCTCTTACACCGATGGATGATCTGGAGCCTGCTCCGACCTCGTCTTTTCCAAAAGGCCCAGGATCAAGGAAGATGAGTAGTAGCAAGAAGAAAAAGAAAAGGTTACTTTCCTAACCCTTTTTTGTGTCTATTACATCTTGGAATATCCGGGGTTTGAATAGTGCTTTTAAACAAAATGATTTCAAACGTTTTGTTAGGTCTTCCCATGTTAAGCTGCTTGCTTTAAATGAAACTAGGATTAAAAAGGACAAGGCTGATTTGATTTTTGAAAAAACCTTTCCTTCCTGGAATTTTACAAATAACTATACTTTTGGTTCTTTGGGTCGCATTTGGGTATGCTGGGACCCTATTTTTGTTAATTTCCAAAGAACTGATTTTGGAGACCAATGGATACATGGGAAGGCCACGTTTTTGGAAGAAAATACTTCCTTTTGGGTTACTTTTGTATATGGGCTTAACACACATTTAGAGAGGGATAGTCTTTGGCATAAAATTGTCTCACTTGCTCCCAGCCTGACTAACTTTCTCTAGTTGGTGCTGGGGGACTTTAATGCTATTCGCTCCCCTTTTGAGCGTGTCGGAGGGTGCGGGAAATGGCCTGCACACATGGATGACCTCAATAAGTGTTTGTATGAAGCTGAGTTAGATGACCTTAGGTATAGTGGCATTCAGTTTACCTGGTCTAATAACCAGTAGGGGGACAGTTTTATCAAGTCCAAGATCGACTATGCCCTTATTAATGAGGCTTGGGTTATCTCTCTTCCGCAGCCTAATGCTTTCTTTGGTCCCCCGGGCATTTCTGACCATGCTAGAATTGACATCTTGCTCGACTTTGGTAGAGTTAAATCTAGGAAGCCGTTTAAATATTTTGGTTTCTGGTCTAAGAGTCCTAAGTTTATTCCCCTTGTTAAGGATGTTTGGCGCTCCTCTGTTGTTGGGTCGGACATGTATATGGTTTGTCAGAAGTTGAGATTGTTGAAAGTGTAGCTCAAAAAGCTGAATAGGGATTCGTATAGTGATATAGCTAATCGTGTGACTAGCCAGAGGGCTATCCTTGAGGACCTCCAGCTGAAGATGGACAAGGATCCTAATGATACTGCTTTATATAATATGGAGAGGGAGGCTTATAAATCTTTTGTTGAGCTTGCCCTGGCTGAGGAAAGTTTTTTGAAACAAAAGTTCAGGGCCCAATGGCTAAATCTCGGGGATCAGAATTCCAAGTTCTTTTTCAAATCTGTTAACTTTCAGCGTAATAGGTCTCGTATTACGTCTGTTACGGGTGAGGATGGGGTGGTTTATACTGACAAATATCATATCTCTGAGCATATTGTTGGTTATTACCAGAACCTTCTAGGTACGGACTCTAGTTTTGATAGGATCGGTATTAGTGACTTAGAGGGGTTTATCACAAAATGATTGTCCCATGAGAGTGTTACCAGCATGATGAGAGATGTCTCTGAGGAAGAGATCCGTGTTACCATGGGGTCCCTTAAAGCTAACAAAGCTCCTAGCCCGGATGGCTTCTCTGCCGGGTTCTTTACAGATGCTTGGGATATTGTTGGTAAAGATATTACTAAGGCGATTAAAAGTTTTTTTTTGATTCTGGCCATATTCTTCGGGAAATTAACACTACCCTTATTGCATTGATTCCTAAAGTCCCTAATCCTTCTTCAATTAAGGAGTATAGACCTATTTCCTGTTGCAATACTATCTATAAATGTATTTCTAAAATCATTGCTAATAGGATCAAGGATTCTTTGGTCGACATTATTTCTCCTGTTCAATCAGCATTTGTTAAGGGGCGACGGATTGCGGACAATATTTTCCATTCTCAGGAACTCCTGAGGGACTATCACAAGCAAGGTCATGGCCCTAGGTGTGCCCTTAAAGTTGACATCATGAAAGCCTATGATAATGTGCGCAGGGACTTTATGATTGGGGTTCTTAGATGTATGGATTTCCCAGAGAGAATGGTCAATTGGATCAAAGAATGCATTACATCCCCTAGCTTTTCTGTTAGTATCAATGGTGAGCTTAATGGTTTCTTCCCGGGGCAGAAGGGTCTTCGGCAAGGGGACCCCCTTTCTCCTTATCTTTTTGTAATAGCCATGGAGGTTCTAGCTGGGATGTTTGTGAAGCAAATGTAGGAGGTTCCTTTTAATTATCATTGGCGTTGTAGTAAGAATAAGATTGTGCATCTTTGCTTTGCTGATGACCTTATGGTTTTCTCCAAAGTGGATGTTTCCACTATGAGAGTTATTCGGTAGGTTATAGATGGGTTCCAAAAGTTGTCTGGCCTGTCCCCCAGCCCCCAAAAAAGTGACATTTACTTCTCGGGGGTTGATAGTGCGTTGAAGAAAGATATTTTGGATGTTCTCGATTTTCAAGAGGGTTCGCTTCCTGTTAGGTAACTAGGGGTTCCCCTCATCACTACCAAGCTTGCATATCGGGATTATAAGCTTCTCATTGATAGGAAAGCTAGTAGGATTAAGGTGTGGACTAGTAAATTTCTTTCTTATGCTGGGAGAGTCTAATTAATTAGCTCCATCCTCTTCTCCATGCAGGTTTACAGGTCATCCCTGTTTATTCTTTCTAAGAAAGTGTTTTGTGAGGTCGAGAGTTTTCTTAGGGCCTTTCTGTGGAGTGGCCCTGAGATGAAGTCCTCGGGTGCCAAAGTGGCTTGGGAGGAGGTGTGTGCCCGTCGGAGGGAAGGAGGTCTTGGGATTAAATGCCTGGGTCTTTGGAATAAGCCGCGGTGACTAAGCATATCTGGTTCCTATTAACGGGAGGTAATGTGTCCCTGTGGTGCATGTGGATTAAGTTCAATATTCTTCGCGGTAACTCCTTTTGGTCAATTAAGATCCTACAATTAGCATCCTAGAGCTGGAGGAAGCTCCTCCAACTCAGACCAGTGGTCCAGCGCTTCATTCAGTATGGTATTGGTAATGGTGAGGATACTTTTTTGTGGCTGGATCCCTGGTATCCTTGGGGTTCCCTGATTGAGGCTAAGGGGCATAGGATTGTGTATGATTTCGGGTTTGAGCTTAAGGCTAAAGTGAAGCAGGTTGTGGATGGTAATCAATGGAAATGGCCTTCAGCTGTTACTATTGATCTTTTGGAGATGCAAAGAGAAGTCCATTTCCTTCCCAATGCGAGCCAGAGTGACAATGTTAAGTGGACCCTTAATTGCAACAAATTCTCTATCAGGTCTCTCTAGGAGGAGATTCGTGTTCATAAGCCGGTGCCGTCTTGGAGAAATTTGGTGTGGTTTAAACATCATATCCCTAGAGTCAGTTTCATCTTTTAGGTTGCGGTGAGGGGTCGCCTTAGTACAGGGGACCGGCTTAGTATGTTTGGTCTTGAGTGTGATGAAAGCTGTTGCCTTTATTCTGGGGCTGTTGAGTCTCACAATCATCTTTTCTTTGCTTGCCCTTTCACTAAGGTTATTTAGACTAAGGTGTTAGCCAAATGTAGGGTTAGTTGGACTGAAGGCTCTTGGATGGCCTGGAGGGATTCTTTTGGCACTAGGATTGTTGGTAAATCCATGGGTGCTAACGTTAAGAGATTGGATCTCTCCATCTCGGTCTATTACATTTGGAAGGAGCATAACCTTAGAAAATTTCAAGGCAAGAAGAAGGGCTGAGAAAGGGTGCTTAGGGATATCTTTAACATGATAAGAGAGAGGCTCTCCTCTCTTAGAAGAGTGCCTGTATCCCAGACTAACATGGAGATTCAGGGTGAATGGAGCCTGGGGATGGATATTTTCTCCTATAATGCTTTTTACTAACTGTTTACTACTTGTTGCAACTTGGTCGTTACGCATGGATGTTTGTAAGGATTTACCCCTTTCCCCTCCTTGAAGGGCTGAGTGTTCCTCCAATATTGAGTGAGTGGGTGTGAGGTTCCTAATCTTTATTCCTTGTAAGTTTGTTAATGTGCAGGTCTCCGTGGAAGGTTTAGGAGTTGTGAGTTTTGGGAATTTTTTGTTTGGAGTGTTTGTGCCCACCCATATTGAGTGAGTGATGTGAGTTTTTACTAACTCTTATGAATTGCGTTTGCTTCTGGTGTAGTGGCCTGGGAAGCAGTAGTTGAGAGATTTTCTTCTGTCTCCTTTTGGAGTGTAGAGTGATACACATGAGTGGAGGGTGTGAGGTCTCCGGTTGTGTATGTTTCTCCTTTCTGGTTTTCTCATGGTTATTTATGCATCTCAGGTCCTGTGTCTTCTCTTATCTGAAACGAAAGAAATCTCGGCGATGATGATGCTGGTTTTGGGATTGTCTGTGTATTTATGCTGTTTTGCTTCCTAGCTATGAGGGATGTTCATAGTCTGTTCTCTTGTTCTTAAGGATTGTGTATATTGCTTTTTTTCCTATCTATGGGGGCTATCCATAGTTTATGTTTTGTGTTGGTTCCCTTGCTTGGGGCTGGTTTTGCAACCTCCTTTTTGGCTTGCTTGGTTGTTGCAGTTCTGGCCCTCCCTGGTGACAGTTTGTTGCTGTTTGCGTACTGTTTGGCTTACTGCGGTTCATAGCCTTTTTAGTTGTTTGGCTTGCTGTTTGCTCCTATATGGTTCGGTGGGTTTATCTCCTATTGCTATGGGTTTTGGTTGATTTTGTTTTTGGCGATGGTGGGTTCCCTTTTCTTCCATGGGTTGCTACGGTTGATTGTGGCGGACAATGGCTTTGGTTCTTTTTTTTGGGTAATTATGGCTGTGGTTCTTGATGTTGCGGTTGCTGCTTCAGCTTTGTTTTGTGTGACTATTTTGGCTTGCTGCAATTTTGCGACTTGCTGCAATGTTTTAAGGTTCATTTTTGGTGCTGCGATTTTTGGGTAGTTCAGGTGCTGCGGTTTGTTGCTGCTTGCTGTGGTTTTTTGCTGCTTGATCTCTTTGTTTATTTTGTATGAAGCCTTCCCTTACGGCTTGTGTAAGGGGCCGGGTGTGTGTGTTGCTTTCAATGCTTTTCTTAGTTTTTGGGCCTTTGTTGGATGGCTTTAAGATCTTCGGTTTTGGCTTTGACTGGAAGGGGTTTTGTTTGGGTCTGTTTGTCTTTGGCTTGGGGTCTGGTTTTGTTGTTCATGTTTTCCTTTTGTAATTAATTGCTTCGTTCTCTTGCCATATGTTGGTTGTTCGTGTTAGGCCTTGTTTGTTGGTTATGGCTAAGCATAAAGCCTGTTTTTGTTTGCTTTTGGCTTTGTTTGGTGGTGGTTTGTAAGACCTGGCTTATGCTCCTTGTATTCGTGTATTTTTTTTTATATCACATTTAATTACCAAAAAAAAAAAGCCCTCGTCGATTATAGCTAAGACCCTAGACAGTGTCACTCGATTTTGAGAGAAAAGCCATCAATTTTAGAGAGAAGTTTCAAGGTTCAAGCTTTGAGCTTAACAATGGAAAAAGAAAAAAAAAAGAGAGATATTTTTGGAGAAGACGAAGAAGACCCCAACGGGTTGCTTGCTTTTTATTTTCTTTTTTCCTTTTTCTTTTCCTTTTTTTTTTGGTGGGTCCCACCACCAAAACTTAATATGTACATTTGTGTATATATATATATACATCCCTACCTAAATTTAATCCCTCCTTTCTAACATTAATTAATTAATTTGAATATCAACATTAAAATTTTCTAACTCCAAAGAAATAATCCCAATTTTATTTTTCGGGGTCCCCACACTTGCCATATTCCACATTTATCATTAGAAATCATTTATGTTCATTTAATTACATTAATAAAATTAATTAAAACACACCGGGTCTCCACAATAATAATAAGTTAAAAAATATACTCTTCAATAAAATTAGTGGTGAAACTTAATTTGATTATTATAAATATTTCAATGCATTATTATTTAAATGGAGTTTGGAATAATTAACTGTCTTAACTTGACTAAATATTATGTATAAAAAATTAAATAATTACTCAAACTAAATATCAATATAAAGAAAAATTAATACGAACGGAATCCTAAAGGGGATTCGCGTAGTAACTTGGTATTGCTTGATTTGAACATTAATTAATAATAGTTTTTTATAATTGTATAATTCAGGTTGACGTCCGTTTCATTGATCTTTCCGTTTATCGTGGGAAATATCTAGTTGGACTCAGGTGACTGATTTTGCATGCTACATATTTTATTGAAAATACTTGTTCCCCAAAACTTATTTGAGAAATTTATGTAGAATATTTTTTCTTCGAAAATAAATGTTTGATAACTGTTGGAGTATTTTACATTTTTTTGTAACTATTTTTGATATCTCGTAATGATATGCCATGGATAATATGCAATGATATATGTGCAAGATTAAATACGCATGGATATATTTAAGGCTAAATACACATGGATATACTCAAGGTTAAATACGCATTGTTAAATACACATGGTTAAAAGTCCACGGATATGATCACCATTGAAAACAATGTGATTTTTGATATAAATTATGTTATGGTTTGACATATGAATTTTTCATATGCTAGTTGAAAGGTGGATTGAAAATTTGTTATAAAAATATTTTTATAAAATTGTTGCGGTACCCCTTAGTTTGAAATCATGGTTTTTGTTGTTAATTTATTTTTGTCCCTCGATTTAAAATTGTATATTAATATGTATGCTTTATCATTCACACGGGCTGTGAGCTTACTGTTGGAGGCAAAGTACCAAGATTATTGATTTGTAAACAATTTTTCGAAAAAATAAAACTAGATGGGCAATTGCCAAAACATGCTTCAGATAAAAACTTTTTGATGTCAAACGATCAAAATAAGAATCCGTGCCACCAGCGTTAATTTTAATGAATACCTTTTGGTCGATTCTTCAACTACGAACTTTAATTCTCCAAGTTGAAACTCCGGTCAGATCTTTTACTATATTCTCAATGCGATTCCTAAACGTAGTGTGGGCTACGATCCTTCGAGAATTGGTACCAGCAGAACCTCGACAACTTTAGTTTTGAAAGACAACTACTGAATTTCATTCAGCCTACCTGCAATTTATAGGGTTACAGTAGGGACCTACGAAGTAATTATTATATAGACTTCTAGTGTGATTCAGATACTCATCTAGTGGTTTCTGCAAATATGCAAACCTCTCAGCGATTTCTGTAATTATGAAAACTTGTAGTGGTTTCTGCAATTTTCATAAAATACTAAATTACAATTCATACCACTAAAGAACTGTAACTGCACTCTTCGACATAACATCAAGATCAATTTGCATTGAGCTCCTGTTATTAAATGCTTAACTCATCTCCCTACGTTAAGATTCTCGATGCTCACGAATTAAATTTAATTACTGACAATTTAACTTAATCGGCATCTTTAAAATTTCTTAAGCCTTTCTGCTTAACTTATTTGACCGAATAATTAAATCCACCTGTAGGGTTTGGTCTAGTTAAAACTTACAAGATTCCTTAAGGGGGTATCGTCAATCTCGAACAATCAAGACGTAGATTTTATCAATAATTAATATTCACCATATAATTAATACCGCTATTCAACTCACCGGAACTATTGACCCATAAAAGATTACACACCCTAATGAATCAAAACAAGAAATATTAAATATACGCAAATAATAATTATTTCAAAATTAAGAGTATAAGCACTCATAATAATTATGGGGTGTAAATTAATTTATATAGTGAGTATAAAATTAATTATCTTAATATAGTCCTATTTAATACACACAAAATGTACTTGCACAGCGAGTCAGAACAATAGACAACGCTATTATCTGTTCATTGTAACCAAAACAGACCTACTAAAACTCTGTGGTACAGTCGTACCGATGGTTTATCCAATTACATCTAAACTGTGAACAACAAACTTATATTCTGCAAAAACCTATAATCTGGCCTTCTGTGTGCAAGCCGTACTCTATACACTAGATTTAATACTGTACAAAAAAAAGGATATCCATGCATAACATTTAAAGAAAAAATATTGCATACATTGCTCATTTAGATTCTCATAAAATAAAAAAATTAATTTTATTAAAATAAAATTAAATACTAAAACCAAATAAAATCTATGGTTTTAGGATACAATCCTGACAATCTTCCACTTATACTTAAAATCATGCTACTATACATTTGACTCCTATGCCCTCTACATGACTATCAAAAGTCTTAACCGATAGGCTCTTTGTAAAAGAATCTGTAAAGTTGTCCCCTAATGCAATCTTGGTCATAGCAACATCACCCCTCTGTACAATTTCTCGTATCAGGTGACACTTATGCTCAATGTACTTTTTTTGGGTAATTAATTATAATATAAAAGAAAAATAATTAATTACATGATTACAAGGGGTATACCCTAGAAAATTACATAATTACCTCTAGGAGTCTACGCCCTACACATATAAATAAAATAAAACCAAACCCCCGCTCTAAGCGGGGGAAAGCTAACGATGAAGCATATTCCATGCACAACCCGCGTGGATAGGAAAAAAACCTACGTACAAGTCCGCGCACAACCCGCACGAATAGGAAAACACCAAAATTAAAACAGATGATAGAACCAATAAACATGCCAAAAAACTAAAATACTCCTAATCCCTATTAAAGACTGGCTCCCACAAAGGGTAATAGGCTCCAAAATTCAGACAGGGACAAGATGAATAAAGAGATCCAGCACGTAGAACTGGTCATCAAAACCATAAACTACATAAACCTTCTGAAGCTTGGCTCCTCGAGAGGTGCCAACCCTCGGACACCAAGGATCAGACTAAGGTAAAGAGCAAATTTCAAAACCCAAGAAAGGTAAACTTAGACTCTCAGTGATAGTCACACTCCGCAACTAGGAAGGGAAGAATAGAGTTGAGATCACCCTGCCGAAATGAAGAAATAAGTCCATACCAAAGTGAGATCCTAAAATCAAAAGAAGACAGCCTAAGGGGAAACAGAAGAGGTCTAAGAGTAAAGTGCCAGAGGTAGATGGGCCCCTAGTAAGCCAAGAGGAAGCAACAAACAGATCAGCTCTAGAAACTCCAGCTCAACCAACCAAACGCAAAGACCAACATACCCTGCGCACAGAGTCGCTAAACAGAAGCGATGGGAAGCCCCAACAAGTCAGTAAAGAAAAAGGCAGAATATCCCCGAGAAACTAGTAAAGAGAACCCTAGGCCATTCCAAAGGGAACTTTACCATCGGATCCAGATGAAGCAAACCAACAGCTACATCCCTACTCCAAGAACCACCAAAGATCCATACCAAAATAGGTAGTTCCCAACACCAAAACCAAAATTTCAACCCCACAGGACTCAATAAGACTCTGTGGAGAGTAACCCCTACGGGAAACGGATCCCACAAGAAAGCGCCCACTGTTTGCCCATAGTTTATCAATACTGCAACCCAAAACCACACACCATATACTTCTTTGTTGACCCAAAAAAAAAATCTGGGCCCACCTAAATTAGCTAATGTGCGCCCATGGACAAACACCCAAAGCTGAGATAAGCAAAACCCGCCACTTGGGTAGAAAACCCGCGGGGAATCTTAGTTCCTTCGAGTTTGCAACCGCTCCGCCATTTTCACAATAAAGTGTAATTGCCGATTGAACTGAAGGCACCACATCTAGATCCAACAGGAAGTTTCTGAGACAATAACCTCCTTAGCTGCTTTAGAAGCTGCCACATACTTGGCCATAATAGTGGAATCAGTAATGCAGGACTTCTTGATACTCCTTCAACTTATTGCTCCACCTCTCAAGGTAAACACATATCCTGAGGTAGACTTACAGGAATCTTTGTCTGACTGAAAATCTGAGTCTGTGTACCCTAATGGTACTAAAATGACTGTCTGGTAAATCAACATATAATCCTTAGTCCTTTTCAGGTACTTGATTATATTCTTTACCGTAGTCCAATACTCCTACTTTGGGTTCGACTGATATATGCTAACCATGCCAATGGCAAAGCAAATGTCGGGTCTAGTACAAAGCATATCATACATTAGGCTTCTTACTACCGAAGCATAAGCAACCGTCTTCATCTTCTCTATCTCATCAGGTGTCTTAGGGTACTGATCCTTAAATAGAGTGATTCCATGCTTGAAAGGCAGAAACTCTTTCTTAGAATCCTTTGTTTTTAATCTCGCAAAAACTTGATCCCAAGGATGTGACTTGCTTCTTCCAAGTCCTTCATATCGAACTAATAAGATAATCATACATTTACTGAAGATAACACCCCCACATCATTTTCGATGAGAAAAGTATCATCTACATAAAGTACTAAAAAGACTACCACGCTTCCGTCACGCTTCTTGTACACACAAGACTCATTTGGACACTGATCAAAACTATAAGACTTTATGGCTTGATCAAACTGAGTATTCCAAGACCTCGATGCCTGTTTAAATCCATAAATAGATATCTTAAACTTGCACAACATGTGCTCTTGGCCCTTTACTATCAATTTGTCTAGTTGTACCATATAGATACACTCGTCAACACTTCCGCTAAGAAAAGTTGTCTTGACATCCATTTGCCAAATTTCGTAATTAAAATGAGCCACAATGGATAAGAGAATCCGTTTAAGCTTAAACATGGCTACTGGCGAAATTTGTTTCTCATAATCGATCCCTTCTTTCTAAGTGAACCATTTTGCAACAAGCCCAGCTTTGAAGATTTTAACCTTCCCGTCTGCTTCTCTCTTCCTCTTGTAGATCCATTTACATCCGATGAGTTTTATCCCTTCAGGTGATTCTACAAGTTCTCAAACCTGATTAAAATACATAGATTGTATCTCTGAATTTATAGCTTTTTGCCAAAGATTTGCATTTTTATCATGGAGTGCTTCATTGTAATTATAGAGTTCGGTATCTAGTTCTACTGAAATCGTGTCAAAAGACTTGTCACGCGAAAGCCCACCAAAATACCATTTAAGAAAACAAGATTTTCTTTTTGCAGTTGGAATACCATCACTTAAAATATACAACACTTGGGTAGAAGATCTCCAAAGTTCATCTCTCATTAACGGTAAATGTACAGTTCCATACATGCATAAGTATATCGCCTCAAGGCGTACAAAACTCGCCTTCAGAAACAGGCATCGCATGTAAGACTATATGTCTCAAAAATAAGAAAACTACAGCAAATCTTTCGCCACCGCGAGCATCTAGGTCAACTCCTCACGTCCACTTAAAAATAGTTTTACAACAAAATTTCACATCGTGAGCCGAACCCCAATAGAAATAGACAGTAAAGCTGTAAAGAAGGTTATGCAATCATAAGCATAAAGACTCAACCATAGGAGCCAAAAAGTTTTCCTTCCTTAAAACTATACATTTCATCAATGCAGATATCATGCCACAGTTAAGGAAAAATAGTAATAAAATAGTAATTTCCTCCCAGAACACATAGTCGAGGAAAACAAGATAAAATAAATTCCTATGTACCGACTCTGCCACACACACGGACAAAGGCAACAACTATAAACTCCTACCCATTACTCTAAAACCGCTCAGGGCCTACTAAGCGATGATAAGTTCTATACGGAGTCCCGATAACAACGCCATTCACGGAGGCAACCGACGCCATTCACAGAGGCAACCGACTCTTTACGGATTTTCGCGACCGATGGAAGAAGCATCCAAAGCTTAATTTACGGGGATTAACCCAAAGGTACAAAGCACCTACTTTGCTCACGTTTTTTAACTTTCTCCAAGGAGCAATAGAAGCCCAACCCATTATATCCACTGTCACGATACATCTATGAAAAATCATTTCAAAACTATTACGTAGCTCGACTACGAAAAACCCACAACAAGTTATACATCAACATGTATGAAAAGAGATCCAATCTATCCACCATGGAGATCTACAAGCATGTAAAAACATGTTTCGAATAAAATATTTTAAAAGCTAAGACTCAACCCCGAGGGTTAGCTCCAAACCTCCAAAAACATGTTTTTCAAAGTTTTCACAAAACTGCCCAGACCCCCAATCGACTGACTCCACTCACTCAGTCGACTGAAAACACGCTGGAAACCAAGAAAACCAAAACAGAACCATGTCAGTCGACTGACCTCCTAGGTTCAGTCGACTAACCTCCCAAAAACATGATCCAGTCGACTAATCTTCAAGATCCAGTCGGCTGACCTTCCCTAGAAACTATTTTTGGGCTACGAATCAGCCCATTCGAACCCAAAACTAAGTCTACAAACTCCCATCCAACACTCTCGGACCTACACACGCCCAAGCCTATCACCAAAAACCTCGAAAAGAATACTCGAGATCCGATTTCATCCAACCGAAACAACGAAAAATGATTTTTAAACTAAAAACCCGATTTCTCGAAACATAAATCAGTTTTTCATGCATTTAAAATGGTAAAGATGCATAAGATTACACGTAGCACCCTTTAATAACTATACATTATAAGATCCTACCTTGGAGAGTCAAAAACTCGATGTCTCGATCCACGTGCAAAATTGAGTTCGTCGGAATGAATTTTAGTCTGGATAGATGCATAGACCACGATGCCAATGACACGGATCGGCTGTTGGATCGTCAAAAATTGAGTCCCAGGCCCCCGAAAAGTTAGAGAGAAGGTAGAGAGAAAAATGAGAAAATTTAGTCAACAAGTTTTGAAAATATCTTTTGAAAATATCTAACGCCATATATTTATAGGTCTCCAAAATATCTTTTTTCTTTTGAATTTTTGAAATTCGAACTGTAACTCCCAACAGCCCCGGGATCCAACCCAACATGCATATTTACACTCGATCATGCATTAAAACGCTTATAAACATGCTAAGGCAAAAATACCTAAGAACGCGTCGAAAAACACCGAATATGTATATATCACAAAAAAATGAAACGGAATTGGGTTTCACAACTCTCCCCCCTTAAGAAATTTTACCCCCGAAATTCACTACAAGGTCACGAGGTAAACAACTCCGGGTACCTAGCACGAACCCCAGACTCAAGGCTCCCACGTCGCTTCCTTAACCCCGTGATGAAGCTATTGAACCTTGACATAAGCAATTGTTCTCTCCTGTAACACCTGCTCCTTCGTATCTAGAATCTTCACTGGACGCTCTTCATAAGTGGCATCCTCATCAACCCGCAGTTTAGCCCAATCTAACACATGTGAAGGATCAAGCTCATATCTCTAAAGCATGGAAACATGGAACACATTGTGCACAGACGCCAACTGTGGTGGAAAAGCCAGACGAGTAAGCTACGACGCAAATCCGTTCTAGGATCTCAAAAGGTTCAATAAAGCGCGATGATAGATTCCCGCTACGACCAAACCTCATTAAGCCTCTACATGGAGAAACCTTCAAAAATACATGATCCCCCACTGCAAACTTTAATGGTTGCCTCCTCTGGTTTGCATAACTCTTCTGGCAACTCTGTGTTGTCACCAGACGTTGGCGAATCACGGCAATCTTCTCTGTCGTCTCCCGCACCAAGTCTGGTCCCAAGACTATGGTCTCTCCCACATCTGTCCAACACACTAGTGAGCTACACGGCCTACCATACAAAGCTTCATACGGTGCCATCCCCATACTAGACTGATAACTGTTGTTGTATGCAAATTCTACCAACGGAAGGTGATCCTCCCACGAACCCCTGAAATCAAGGACACAAGCCCTCAGCATATCCTCCAAAATCTATATGGTTCTCTCAGACTGAACATCTGTCGGGGGGTGAAAAGCAGTACTAAACATCAAGTTCGTCCCCAAAGCCTTCTGAAGACTCTGCCAAAAGCGCGATGTGAAGCACGGGTCTCGGTCAGAAACAATAGATACTGGCACACCATGTAACCGAACTATCTCTTTGGCATACAATCGACTCAATGTATCCACCAAATCCTTCACACGGATGGGGAGAAAATGTGCAAGCTTCGTCAACCTATCAACCACAACCCATACGGCGTCGTATCCCTTGGGTGATTGAGGAAGTCCTGACACAAAGTCCATCGTAACGTTCTCCCACTTCCACTCTGGTATAGGCAACAACTGTAACAATCCTACCGGTCTCTGATGTTTCGCCTTTACCTTCTGACATGTAAGGCACCGAGAAACAAACTAAAGCACATCCTTCTTCATTCCCATCCAACAAAACTGACGGCACAGAACGTGATACATCTTTGTGCCTCCTAGATGCACTGCAGGACAAGAATGATGACACTCACATAGTATATCAGCACGGCATGCCTCTGGAACAAACAATCTCCCAGCCAATCTCAAACCCTAATCTGAACTCACAACCCAACCCGTTGTGTCAACTAGCAACACGATCTCGTATCATCTGAGCCTCCTGATCCATCTGTTGGATCTCTAACACATGTGCAATCAACGTAGGTCATAAAGCTATTGAAAACAAAGTGGCACCCGTCGCTGTCTCCCCGAGACACAAATCAAACTCCCCAATCTCTCCAAGCATGTCCCACTCATAAATAGCCACAGAAGCTAACGACCCATGAAATCTCCTATTGAGAGCGTCAGCCACAACATTGGCCTTCCATGGATGGTACTACAAGTTAAAATCATAATCTTCCAACAACTCCATCTACCGTCGTTGGTGCAAGTTCAGGTCCTTCTGCGAAAATAAGTATTTTAAACTCTTGTGATCGGAGAAAACCTCAAAATTCTCACCATAAAGATAGTGACGCCATGTCTTTAAGGCAAAGACCACGGTTGCCAACTCCAAATCGTGAGTCGGATAGTTCTTCTCATGCGTCTTCAACTGCCGAGAGCCACAGGTTACAACCTTACCTCCCTGCATCAGAATACAACTTAGGCTGTCATGTGATGCATCACAGTATACTGTATACCCCAAGCCTCGCTCTGGGATAATCAACACTAGCGCGCTAGTCAACCTCGTCTTTAACTCCTGGAATGCTAACTCGCAAGACTCACTCCAAACAAACGCAACTCCCTTCCGCGTCAGACGCGTCATCGGCGCAGCAAGTTTTGTAAAATCCTTCACGAACCACCGATAGTAACCTACTAAATCCAAAAAACTACATATCTCAAAGACATCCTTCGATCACTCCCAACCCATCACAGCATCAGTCTTCGACGAATCCACTGTTACTCCGTCTGTCAACACCACATGTCCAAGAAACCTCACCTCGAACATTCAAAACTCGCACTTCTCAAACTTCGCATACAAGCAATGCTCTCTCAGAAACTGTAGAACAATACGCCGATGGTCCTCGTGGCTGAATAGATAAGAATATTATCCATAAACACCACCACAAAACTGTCCAAATAAGGATGAAAGATGTGGTTCATCAAACCCATAAATGTCGCAGGAGCGTTCGTCAGACCGAACGGCATAACCAAAAACTCATAGTGACCATAACGAGTCTAAAAGGCGGTCTTTGCTATGTCCTTGTCCCTAATCCTCAACTGGTGGTATCTTAATCTCAAGTCAGTTTTTGAGAAACAACTCGACCCCTTCAATTGCTTAATCTCAAGTCAGTTTTTGAGAAACAACTCGACCCCTTCAACTGATCAAACAAATCATCAATCCTCGGCATAGGATACTTATTCTTCATTATTACCCGATTCAACTTCTGGTAGTCGATACCCAATCGCAAAGATCCATCCTTCTTCTTGGCAAAAAGAGCAGGAGTACTCAGGCGTATAAACCCCCTATCAAGTAACTCCTGAAGTTGTACCTTGAGTTCATGTAACTCAGCTGGTGCAAAGCGATAAACTGGTATAAATATGGGAGCAGCTCCTGGAATCAAATCAATAGAAAATTGTACCTCGCGGCTCAGTGAAAACTCGAACAGATCGTCAGGAAAGGCATTTGGATAGTCACAAACCACTAGAGGTAACTCTCCCCGAACCCTATCCACCTTATCAAACATGAGAGCTGAAAAGAGAAAACCTAAGTTGTTGGGAATGTATACTGAAAAGTCATGCTTTTCATGTATGTTATTCTGGATCCCTTGCATAGTAATGAGAAACAATTTGAGATGATTTTGCATTTATGATTTCATATTTATATTAGTGATGTATGAATGCATAGTCCGTATATTCTGTCTAGTATTTGACTGAGTGCGTGCTGCACGGAAGATCGGGTCAAAGGTTCTGACAGATTATACAGGGAGGCTCACAATCGAAATGGACTCGAACATTCTATTGGTACGATTATAGTACATCGTTATAGTAGCTGGTCTTGGCTAGGTCAAACGAATTAAATTCATATTTTTGGAATTCGATGTTCGAGCTCGATGTGTAAATACACTTGGAGTGTATTGATCGGAATCAACGGGATGATCGATTCTATACTGACTATATGAATTGATCCACATCCCGTATTATCGTGTATTACACGAAATCTTAATCCCGAAGTGATTGATTAATTGTGTTCAGATAATGTATAGTACTTTGATTCATCAATGGTTGAGATTTCCTCCATAAAATCAACAATACCTATGAGTTGGGTACTGGCATTATTTGTCCGATGATTGATAATCAACTGACGAAAACCACGTCCGATTTAGGTTGAGGA
>JAULJZ010178281.1:0-22956 GCA_032270985.1 Heliamphora pulchella
ATTAAACGATAAAAAAAAATTACTAAAAATAAAAATAAGCCAATTAAAATAAGTAAATAAACAATTATGCCAAACGAACCCTTTGTCTTGTAAAAAACCATGAAATTTCAAGATCTATCAACCTCTTCAGGCAACTTCTATCCTAAAGCAAGAAGCGATAAACAATAGAAGTGTGAGTGCCATACAATGTTTTTTTTTTTTTTTGTCATTCTCTTAGAGATCTTAAATTCCAAACATCAATACTACATACCCAAAAAAAACAATACTAAAAATAACTTTTTGAAATAGATGGCTCAAATTGATATAAATCGTTCTTGATACTTACATCTTCCAATATGTGATTTATTATGAGTTTGTTTGGTACAGTTTATGAAATGTATACTATACATTCCAAACACATATCGGAAGATGTAAGTATAAATTTTGTAAATTTATAATTAAAAATTCACACATATTCATAAATCAATAATCACAAAAATTTATAAATTTAACTATAAGAATTCATTAAAAAAATCACATAATCATAACCCACAACTTTTAATTTGACATTTCAAATATTTCATAACTTTAAATACAAATATTCATAATTTCAATCACAAAATCCTATAAGTACATTCTATTAGCCCCAAAACCTTGGCTATGTATTAAAACTTTTCCCAATTAAAATTATAACCTTCAATCACTCTATAAAAAGCTTTAGCCATAAAATATAATAAATACCCTGAAATGCCTTCGTAGGAGACTTTAATTAAAGTACGAATAGAAGAGATCTCATAACACCGTGAAAATGTAAGGCCACTGGGGCCATTTTTCAAAGCAAAATTTAGAGTTCGATTGATAACTAGTTTAAAAATTAATTTTTTATTTTTTTATATTTTTAGTTAAAAAGTTAAATTTAATTTAAAGTAAATTGTTTAATAACTTAATTTGTAAGTCAATTTTTTTGAAGTTAATTATTTGAGTAAAAACCTAATTTTTTTCTTTTTGTCAAAAGTCGACAATTTTACCCTTCTATATATATCAGTTGGTAGTGATAATAAATAAGGTATGAATAAGGAGTATTATTGTATTTTAAAAGTAGTAGAAGTTTGAATAGAATATTATGAGAGTTTGTGTTTTGATTTGACTTTTTAACTTTTTAACTTTTTGACTTTTTGCCAAACGAATAACCTAAACTTTTTAAGATTTTTAACCAAAAAAACCAAAAGACCAAGTTGCCAATCAGGGCGTTAGAGTTTAAGGCAAATTTTCACCAAAATTCTGCAGATCACACAAGGACAGAGTAAAAAAGGGGCAGCAGCAAGGGACGACCGCCACTCTAATTTTTTTCCCCAAAAAACCAACATTATAATATTATTGGTCCTGAAAATATGAAAATCATTTAATTTTTCACCCCTACAATTTTATTGCATATATACATTCGATTTTCTTTAGTTAAAATAAATCCTAGTACTGAATTTCACTATATTTGTCTTCAAATATCTTTTGATGTAATTCTTTCGCGTGCTCGCACATTCGTGAAATTCTAGTTATTTATAAGTATCAGAACTAATTATATGATTTAGTGTAATTTTTAAAAATAAATTATCTAAAATAATTTTTTGACTCTCAGCTCCTTTTATTAGATCGTATAGATATTTATATTGATACAAGTGAACACCTCATTTGGTGGGTTTTGATTTTGAAATCTCGTTACACTTTTTTATTTTCAAAACTAGCTAAAACAAAATGCATTTGTATTCTTAATTATTAGAACAAAATAAAACTAAAAAACTAACTCATATATATTCTGTACACTCCACATTTTCCACTTCCTTCTATTTTTTCTAATGATTCTGCATGCATTCTTTTGGTTGTCTGCCTTAATTTCTTGTTTATCGAGATTATAACCTATGGTTTGCACTTTTTTTTCTTCAATATTTTAGAGTGTTCGGATTAATTTACGTGCACTTCGATTAATATTAATTAATTTTTTGAGAGACCAATCATGTCATCAACTAACGAATGACCCAATTAAAGTCAATCGAGACGGAGCGTCGCTCGCACTTTGAAATTTTGCTGAGGAACTTCTCCAAAAGTTGCTGGGAGAATCTACAAGTACAAAATAACAATATTTTTGAAGTCCAAAAAGGTGAATTGTAGTTGTTGCTCAAGGATAAGTATTCCATGATTGAGAAATGGATACATCAACCATATAAAAAAAAAAAAGAGGAAGAAAATGGGTAGCCAGAAATGTAAATTTTTAACTTTTTTCTCACATGAAACTTGGGACCCAAACTCCTTTAAAAACATGCTATGATTAAGAGCTAGAAATTGATATATAAGATATAGGAAAAGAAAAAAGAAAAAAAACAAAATCACCAAACTGTTATATGAGAAGGAGAGAAAGAAACTACCTTTAAAACGCGAATAATCGCGAGAGCAGCAAATATTGGGAGCAATAGCTCGTGATATTGGCACGGCTCAATCGAAAAGCAGAGCTTAATATTTTGAGCGCTACTTTCTTATTGAACCGCACCAATATCTCGTCTCCATACCCTCACTTCAACACTTATTTTTCTTTGTTCACCAGCTTTACTTTCCAAAAAACTTGTCAACCCTTAGAGAAAGCATAAGAATATATATATATATAAAAAGGGAAAAGAAGATCACTAAAATAAGCATTAACAAACAAGAAGAAGTGCAAGAAAAAAAAATCCAATATTTTTTAAATAAAAAATAAATGGGTGTTCTAAGGAAGAAATACCTTGCACTGAAACCGAAGAAGAAGTATGAGAGGAGCTAGGTTGAAGGAAGGAGGGGGGTGTGTGGGTGCCACAGTGAGAGGCCCAAGGGTTTCCTATTATGAAGAGGTGAAAGACAGAGAAGGGTTAAATATGGCAAATCAAATGGTGGAGGTGGCATTGAAGGAATAGCAAGAAGGAGAGGCCCCAGGGTTCCTATTAGTACACACCCAATTTTTGGGTACATAATATATACTTCATAAATTTTATTATGCGAATTCATAACTTAATTAATATAGATTTATAATTAAAAATATATACAGATTCACATATCAACAATCACATAAATTCGTAAATTTAGTTATAGTAATTCATAACAAAAAAATTACACAACTCATAACCCACAACGTTTTATTTGACATTTTAAATATTTCATTACTTTATTTACAAATTTTCATAATTTCAAACATATATAAAATCTCACAAGTGCACACTATACACCAAAGAAAGAAAAAAGGGCATAAAGTCACCTGTCCCAAAATCATATGGTATGTTCCATTACATTAAAATCGCTGAATATGTCTCAAAATTTTGACACGATCTAATGGTTTTCAATGTATTAGGAGAAAAAGAGATATAATTTTTGGGACAAAAAATTCTCGCTCCAAAAAAATGGGATGCACATTAAATCTTTTTCTTTCCTCTTATGGGAAAATATATTAAGTACTTTTGACAAATTAAATAAGAATGTACGATACACACCAAGCGTATCATTTTTGCAGGTCTCCTACCTATTTAACAAAAGACAAACTAACATTATTTCATGGTAAGATGTTATTCGCTAGTTAGTTACATGATTACATAAAAATAATATGTAAAAATAAAATATTACGTAATATTCTAAAACTACCAAAGAATAGATCCGTATGCGTGATTCGTATTACGAGACGCATGCGAGAGACCGTGAGGGAAAACAGGGGAAGTTAATAAAAAGGTGGGGGTGGCATTAAATGGTTCAACCACCGAACAAGGAAGGAAGTTGGAATATTTAATAAAGAAGGTACAGGCGCGACGAAAAAGCTCGCGGGAGACAAATCTGGTGCTTTTAATTCCGCATTTATTAGGTTATGGAGGGGGGTAGCCGTAGGGCAGAGGATGTTGGTTTCTGTTCACCCTATTTAATCTTTTTGTTGTCATTGCCGGATCTTTCAGCTTTCTTCAAACCGCCAAGCACCGGCAACCCATGTGTACAATGTTATATACTTTGGTCCGGCCCGGTCTTGCCTGCCTTTTTTTATATACTTCAAGATTCATTTGGTTGAAAGACAAGTTTTATAAAATAATTAGAGCTTGATTGTTACGAGAGCTTAATGGTGAAATAATATAAGAAAAAAATACACATGGTACTAGTTTGCAAGAGATTGTCTTCTTGAATTATTAATACCGCGTTTGTTATGAAGGATTAAGACTAATAATCTGTTAAATGCCAAATTATTAATATTTTATTCATAATATTAATAATAGCAAACTCTCTTTAGCATTATTAGTACCAGACTTTAGATTAACTTATCTCCTTATGTAACGGTAAAAAATAACTCTACAATTCATATCTCATTTTTTACCGCACCGTAGTTAAACATAAATTAAATTTCTCACTATATACATAATTCATTCTATAATTCCATGGTATTTAAAAAAAATGTGGGGCCCACAATATTACTTATTCGTCATATTCTATTCAATTCTATTCGAAATACCAAACAAGCTCTTAGTGTATTCAAATTATTAGTGTGTGGAGTATTATGAATTTGATTATTAGTGTAGTACCTTTTGTATTAAAGAGTGTTTAGTTAAGAGTAGGATAATCGAAAAATAAATAGTACATTATTTGGTTTGACATATTTTAATAGGATTAAATTTTTTTATGTATAAAAACGCTCAAAATAGTTCTAGAACTAACCAAATTACTTCTCCTATGGAGTTGGGATATTCCCATTAATAGGGTGTTAAGTTGGTTGAGGGGTTTTCTTAACCCCTCATCAAGTGCTTTCCAAGTATTATATGAAACTATTTTTAAATAATTTTATCCCCCTATTTAATTATATATCCAAACATGTCATCTATGTATTTTTTCATCAGTCTCAATCCATCACTCATGTTACAGTGCCAAAAAAATAGTCTCATAATTTGATTTAGAAAATTTTCAATAAGTCTCAATCCATCACTCATGCTACGCTTTCAAAAAATAGTCTCATAATTTGATTCAGAATTGGTGATAGAGATGAATCAAATTTACTTAGGTACATAAGATTATTCAGTATTCTTAAAGTATGTTTGATTGATCGGATTTGAGTTGAGATTGAATTATATATTTTATGGAATTATATTTTTTTTATTTGAATTCAATAAATAGTGAAAAAATTATGCATTCGTTGGATTATTAATCCCATAAAATGTGAAATATACAAGTCGGTCACAATTAGAGTATCCCATCATTATTAATTCAATCAGTCAAACATAACCTTAGAGTATCATGTGGCATTACTTATGCGGCGATTCTGATAAACAAAAATAATAATAATATGGTGATCATCTTTTGTTGACCGCATTTGGATCTATTATGATGTGACACTATAAATGATAGTCTATATAATGATATAAACACCACACTTAAATTAGCACATCACATGATACATAAATATAATTATTAAATGTGGTCATTATAATATTATTCAAATGAAATTCATGCACACTAAGTGGGTCACAATTGTCTTTTACTTATCCATAATAATGGATTACTATTATTCTACTCAAATTATTGTGCGCTATATAATTGGATGAGAGCACCACATAGACAATGCCACAAAGCGCTCTGAGACTAATGTATAATTAATCTTTAGATATGTGGGTTCACACACTTAGTCCCCGATTGGCAACTAGTTTAAAAAATTTTTTTTTTTACATTTTTAGCCAAAAAAACTAATTAAATTAGGTTCAAAGTAGATTTTTTGGTAACTTAACTTTTAAGCTAACTTTTTCTAACTTCGTTGTTTGGCAAAAGGCTAACTTTCTTTATTTTTTTATTTAAAGTAAACAATTTTACCATTTCATATGTTTGATATTGATAATTATATGTAGTTAATAGTAATAGTAAATAAGTTATGAATAAAGGGTATTGTTGTATTTTAAAAGTGGTGAGAGTTTGAATAGAATATTCTAGGAATTTAAGTTTTGATTTGACTTTTTAACTTTTTAATTTTTTTAATTTTTTTGCCAAACGGACAATCTTGATGTTTTGACATTTTTAGCTAAAAAACCAAATAACTAAAAAACTTCCAATCAAGGCTTTAAACAAATCTGATTCATCAGTTTTAAAATTGTAGTAAAAGTACTTCTAGCTTTTCTGCTAAATCCGTTGTATATTTGAATTATCTCTGCAGATTTTTGTACTATTTGAAATTTCTAACCGTTCATCGCATGCAGTATATTAAATTAGGAAAAAGCTCGGATCCATATCAAATTTTTTGGGTTGTACTATATCCGTTTATAATATTTTGTGATTTAAGTTCCGATTTAAGTTCCGATTTAAGTTCCGAATGTTTGTAGGTAAGGCCATGTTTAATTAATTAGATTAATAATAAGAGAATATATAATTCTACTTGATAAATAATTTTAGAAAATTAGTAATGAAAGGATTAAAAATATCATAATTTCTTAAGCATTATAAATTTCACATTTTGTGGGATTAATAATTTAATAGATAGATAATTTTTTTATTACTTGTTGAATTTATATAAGAAAAATATAATTTCATGAGATATATAATCTAATTTTATGTCTAATTTAGTCAATCAAGCATATCCTAATGGTATGAAATATTTGAAAAGACTAATTAGAAATTGCAATTTATAAATTATGTAGTTATTTGTTTCGAATTTTATAATTAAAGTTATGAATTTTGTACGTAGTTCTTGATTTATGAATCTGTTTGATTTTTTAGTTATGATATTTTGTAATTTAGTACGAATTCATACAAGAAAATTTATGAAGTACTGTACCGAACCTTTTTCCATTACATTTGTCGGGTGATGTTTGTACTATTTTGAGATTTCTCACATAAATTAAACTACATGGAGAGATATAAGGATATATATATATATAAAGAAAGTATGTATAGGGACATACATGGATAGTGATATGAAACTAATTAAAACTCTGACCCTACAAAAATTTAATACGAAATCCTCCATCGATGAAAATTAATAGGGCAGTAGTATTTTTTGAAACAAAAAATATAATTAATCTCAATTGATTGAAATAAAGAGTTTTGATTTGGTTTGATTAATATATTTTTTAAAAATAATTATTTCGAACGCTTATTTTGTATACTTCTTTGGGGATAAATGTATAAAATCTCATTTTAGGAAATCTTATTTTTTTAAAATTATTTATTGCTTTAGACAATTATACTCCTAAATTAATTATATATATATATAAATTAGTTTTGATTAAAAAGAAAATCTTGGCTCATGAAATAATCAAGGTATAATTTAAAAAAAAAAAAAACTAAGTTGAAGCATTCAAAAAATGTAAAGATAAATCGATCACATTTTTCATTTCGTCTTATTCTCATTAACTATGTTTTGTGGTCATCATTTGATTGCCAAAATAATCATTATCGTCCTAATTGTGAGTATTTTTGATATAATCAGTCAGTATATGACTTATTAAGTTATTAGTATAGAAAATGCTAAACAATGCACCGTAAATTCACGTGCTATTTTTATTTAATATTATAGTGACAAATTTTACAATAGAGACGTGATAATTTTTTTTATTGAATAATTAAAAAATAATGAGTAACCTACATTTTATAAATTACAATTATTTATTTATTAAAAATATCACATTATACCGCCTGTTTAATATTACGGGAGTAGGTAATAATTTGTCTAAAATAAAAATCCCACAAATAACACTCCTACTTAATCATCTTTTTAAAAACTTAAATATACCTTGATGAGATTGACTCTAAAGCCACTAAGTCAAAACTTGCCACGTTATCATGTATTGATTGTTGTTCATAATTTTTATTGGTATAGAATTATTATGATAGAATTGACATATTTGAATTACTTTTAATTAGGAGTGTTGACGATTTAATTAAGAGTTTTCCAGATTTGCACCAGCACAATAGTATTACGATCATAAATCTATTTTGGTTTCGTTTTGTAATATGATTTAAAATTAGATTTTTTTTTACTTTAGTTCAACTAAATAAAAAATTTGTTTAACATAAAAATAGTTTTAGCCTACCATATAAAGAGAAAAAATATAATTTAATAGTTAATTTTAGTAATTCTAAGGTCTTGATTGACAACTAAGCTTATTTGCTTTTTAATTAAAAATGAAAAAAAAAACACAGTTTGGTAAAATAGAAAAAAATTATAAACACAAAAAAAGTACTAATTCCTAGAATACGGTAATGAATTATCATATTTGAATAGAACATTGTAAAAATTAATATTTTAATTTTTTAATCTTTTTGTTAAACAGATTATATTGATTTTTTCACTTTTAATAAAAAAAACTAAAATTTTTGAGTAATCAATCAGGCCCTAAAAACCCGAGTTTAATCCGAAATTAAATGAGAGCATAATAATATAATGTAAAATCTTGACCTGCACTCCATAGCCATGGCTAGACATTTTTTCTTGAAGCTCGATCATTCCTCCCGGGCCGTGGCTACGTTCTTTTGTTTCTCCTGCCTTGTACGGTATGAGAACCCCAAGAAGTTAGTGTGTGTTTGGCTTGGTTTTTTTTTTTGTAAATTCTTTTGATTTTTGGACTTAGTTTAATAAATAAATAAATATATAAAGATGTGAAAAAATTAATTAATTACGGTGGAAAGCTAAATAAAATAGACTTTTAAATAAATTTTTAAATTTTTTGTTAAAAAAAAAAAACTAAACCAAACAAAGGCTTAGTTGCACCAAATAAAGAGAGAAAAGGAGAAACACAATGAAATGTAGTTAATGAACTTAATGGTTGAAGATCATAAGAAGATGGGGTTATATTTGAAAAATTGTAAGAGGTTGCAAGTGTTTCGTGCATGTGTTATGTTTCTTTTGCTTGCACTATTGCCCGCGTGTTAAGGAGAGTTTGGGGCCTACCAATTGAGTGAGAATTGTAAGCAACATTGAGGATTGATTTGATTTGTAATGTTGACATAAGTTGTGTTTGATTTATTAGGATAATTTTTTTGCCAAAATAGAATTGAAATTGGAATAAGTATAAAACTGAATGGGGGTGAGAATAGTAATTTTTATTCCAATGCTAAGTACAAATGTAAGAATCAAATTAAGAGTGAAGATGCCATTTCATTAATTCTAGTGTTTAGTATGTTGGAATGATTACTAGAATATAATTATATTTATATGACCTTGACTAAAATACATTTTTAATTTATTTTTTTTATAAAAATTATAATTTTTATATAAGGTGTCTGTGACAACTGTAATAATAATAGTAGTAGTGGTGATAGAAGATGAAGTAGTAGTGGTTGCGGAGAGTTCGGGGACTAGAGGTCTAGAGGTTGGAGATTTGGAGTTTAGGGGTGTAAGATTTGGAGTGTCGGAAGGTTAGGGGTATGAGGTTTGGTAGTTGAAGTTGGGGGTCTAAGTTCGAGATTTGAGGTGGGTGTTTGGGATTGGGATGTCGAGAGTTCAAACGTCTTGAATTTGAAATTCGAAATATAAAGTTTGAAGTCCAGAGTCAAGAGCATAGGGTCCAAGAGTTAGAGGTTCAAAGTCTAGAAAGGTGGTGATGGAGATTGGGTGAACGGTTGGTGGCTTATGAAATGACCACTCTCATAAAATAAAAACTAACAACTCTATTTAAAATTAACATTTTATCATTTTTAATTGAACCAAATGATGAAATAAGTATTTTAATGGAATGTGAATGTCATTCCAAACTTCATCACATTAAACCAAATATATCCAAAGTGCTTTCACTTTAAAATTTTTTTTTTACTTCTTTAGCTAAAAGTTAAAAAAATAAAAAATAAAACGTTTTAGTAATTTATTTTTGAATAATTTTTTAAAGATGGTCATTTGACCAGATTTCTTTATTTTTAATTTTTTTTAAAAATGACAATACTATTATTCATCAATAGGTATAAGAATTGACTTTTAACTTGTAAAAATGATGTATTAAAATGCCTAAGTAAAAATAAAAATAAAAATATTTTAAACTTCTTAGTCTTAACAAACAATACAGAAAAACCAACCATGCTATACACAAGGCCATAATTGTGGGTCCCACTACCCTTCTTAGACAAGATATTAAACGGGACCATATTTTTCAAAGTGCACACATAATTCGTTAATTTGTTTTAATTTGTTAATTTTTATTAATTTATATTAGTTGGCACGATGTACATTAAATGAGTGAATTAAATTGAATAAATTAAATTGAATAAATTAAGACCAATTAATTAGTTACAAGTTATATTTTTTTATTTTATCTTTATAATTAAAAAATTATTCAAAATATTAATAAAAAGTAAAATTGAACCTCTAAAATTAGTCGAAGTACTTATAATTTGGCCTAAATACTTGAAAATATCAATAATATATATATAGGAAAATTAACGGAACATTAATAAATTAATGATCAATGTTCTATTATTGATCTTCCGAGACCAACTTTGGCCAATGACATTGCAACGAATTTCAATTCGTTGGTAATATTATGTAGCGACGGTTTTGATTTTTTTAACGACGAATAATTCGTCACTATTTATAATTTTTTTTGTAATGAATTACTAATTATGGGCCAAGATTGTCAGACAATTTATTTTTATTGTTAGTGTTATTGTTATTGATTTTTTTTTTTCTGAACTAATATGATTAGTCACAAAATCACTTTTAACATAAAAATATAGCAAAAAAATTTATTTTTAAGAGTAATATGAAGTTAACAAATGATAAATAGTTACGAATTTAGAGAATTAGAAAAATAATTAAACTTAGTGAAGTAAATAAATTATTAAAGAGAAGTATCACAAATTTTCACTAACAATTACTGATGATCGAGGTGGAAGAAATGTCATTGCCAAGACAAGGACAGTATTAACAATTTAGAAGGACGAATTAAGATGTGATTTTGGTGATTTCAACCCACAATTTAAATAATCTGGTGGGTTAAAAAATTGTGAAATTTTAAATTTTTTCCCTTTAAATAAGTTTCTAAAAAATGATAAAACTTAGGGTTAATTAAGTATTAGTCATTTTTAAAAGATTTGTCGAAGGATTAATTATAATGGTAAGTTTTTTAAATGTCAGGTTAGACTTTTTAAATATGAGATATTCTTATGACAATTTTATCATTTATTCTGCAATCCTAACCTAGCCGCAGTTGCTTGGTAATACGCATTCAGGGCGTATAAGTGGCGTGCCCTTGAATTTGGCACAAAACATGCGCCGTCGTCTTCCACTGCTCAACAACAATACTTTGAATTTAGCCCACACACATACTCAATATTTTTCGGCAATTCCTTGTCTCTCGCTCTCAATTTCGGAACATAACACCTCTTTCTCTCGGCCACCGGAGCTAACAAACTCACTCACAATCCCAACGTCAACGATGGTGGAGATGACGACTAGTGGCTGCGATGACTCCGGAGGTTGTCGTTGCCCTAGGATTTCGCCGAAGGGGAAGCGATGGCCGGTCTCGGTTCAAGATTCTTTATTGAAAAATTTTTTAGTACAAGATTTTTTTTTCAAATTAAGAAATTTCTTAATTGTGATTTTTATTAAATATTTTTTTTTAAAAAAATGAGGATCCGATTGTTACACGATAAATTTCTCAATTTTTATTTCTATTGAAACAAAAATAAAAAATTAGGAGGTGGTGGTAGCGGTTGTGCTGGCGACGGTGATGGTAATGATAATAGTGGTGGCGATGGTGGAGGTTGTAATGGCAGCTGTGGTGGCGATGTTGGTAATTGCAACGACGATGTTAGTAGCATATTTTGATTAAAAGAATTTTTTTTAAAAAAAATTATTTTTCGAATATCACCCAACTATCAAAAAATAAAAATAAAAAAATATTTTTTTAATTATATGTAAAATATTTTATATCAAAATAAACGGAGCCTATATCTCATTGTTGAGAGTTAAGAGTAGATTATTATCTCTTTTAACTGAGCTTAAAATTGTATAAAAAGCTAACGATGAAATACCCAAAACTCATTGTTCAAATAAGGAGCCTACATTGATAAAAAAAAAAAAAAAAAAAATTAAGGAGCCTAAAATTAGCATAACTAAAGCTAAAATTAAAATAACTAAAAGTCAAAATTAAAATAACTAACTTGGGGCACACCATAACTAATTTGCTGATAAAAAAATAGTAAAAAAAAAAACTAATTATGAGGGCACTCTGAAGGTCCTAAATTAATGGTCATAACCAAGCCTAAAATTGTCAAAATCAAAACTAAAATTAAAATAACCAAACAGGGTACACACTTATAGAATTTTCCTAGTTAGTGGTCTCGATCCAGATCGATCAGTTTCTGGAACTTGAGGCATTTTTAAATCAATTTTCCCCCCCTAAAATAAGCTTTATTTACTTTCATATCAATGATCATGCTGCTTTGCATATTGCAGAAACGAGACAGAAGAAGCTGCTCGTATAATGCAGAAGTACCCAGATATATAATACCTGTAAGATATTGTCAGCATGTTAATGTATAAAATTGTGTGCGAGATTTTATGTTACCATTAAAGGTCTTTAATATAATTGTTATGTCATGCATTTCAGGTGATTGTGGAAAGGACTGAAAGGAGTGACCTGCCTGACATTGATAAGAAAAAGTTAGTCATATCTTCTTTTGCGATCTCTTATTTTCTTTGTTTTGAATTCAATTGGATTTCATGCATAATAACACTTGTTCGAGCTGCTAGTAACTTCTTAACAATAGAAATTTGCTTGTCTTTGTAGCATTTTTTATATATGTTCTAGAAAAACAAATGAATTATGAGTTTACTACATCCTATTTCGCGGATATTCTTTAAACATTATCAGACTTATTCAAAAACATCGTGTAGAGCTAATAGTTTTCATTTTTTTTCTTTTGCTCCGCTTATCCTTATCCCTCTAGGGGTATTTTAATTACTGGATGGTTGGTTTTATAGGAATTGGACAATTTTATTTGGTTAAATACTTGGCAACCAACACCTATATTCCTTTTATTTCAATATTCCTGAACAATTAAGTTCCTGGATATTGATGATAAATGCACTAGAATTTGTGTGACCTGCTGACCTTAGTGATTGATTTTTCTTTGGCAATAAAGAGTAGTGTCTTTTTTTGCCATGCAACATTTGTGAGGTGCCTTGTGTGGTTGCTTCCTAAGATATTCTTGTAGTGTTTTCTTTGCAATCTAGGGATTGGATACATTTATTCTTTTTAGTATCACTGTCACTTGGCCGTTTTTAAATTAAGTGTCATTATTTAGTCCGTTAACCCGTTACTTGGTCTAAGTCCCTCAGGACTCAGCATTATGATGTACGCATGGCCTAGATGTCTAATGACCTAGATTTGAACCTATGACTTTAGTTTTTAGTGAGTTGTCAATTCATGGCATGACTTGTCAACTCAAAATTTAAAATTCAAGCTCCAACACTCTTAAGTTTTGAGACTCCTGACCTCGAGAAAATATGTTGTGGACATGTGATGTGCTCAGTTAATGTTAGTTTTTTTTAATAAATATTATGTTTAGATATATTTTTTTAATCGGATCAGTTTATTATGTAGAGTTTGTCAAATTTTTTATTTATATGAAAAAATAAAATTAATTTGATATATGTAATTATATAAAGACCCTCTTGAATTGAGGATAGCTCTTTTGAAGAATAGAAAATTTTTTCTTTTAATCTTATATTATTATTTTGATGTATCCTTTAATCTTATATTATTATTTTAATGTAATATTATATTGAAAAGTGCAAATAATTGACAGATGTATAGGTGTCAACCTAGTTGAGATGTACATATTTATAGTGATGCAATTTTTCAACGCACCTTTTAATTTTTATGTAATTAAAAAAATTATTTGATTATTGAATGACTTGTGAATCCAAAAAAAAAGTCTCAAGTTAATTTATTTTACAAAAAAAATAGTATTTAATTTTCTCAACCCAATGGCCCACCCTGGCTAAGTCTGTCGAGTAGGGACTGAGCTTACCTATTTAAGTTCAAACCCAACCCGTTTGGCCCGCCACCAAAAAAAGCCCATTGGGCACAGTCTATAGGCAACCTAAGGACAAATTATTCGGCCTGGCCCGGCCCGGTCTGATGATGACCCTTACTCTTGATTCTATGAAAAACTTTTTCACTTTTACAACATTTAAGAATATCGTCAATTGTGATTTATGGTTCACATTAGCAATCTATGACTTCATTTGGTAGCTTAGCTTAAAGTTAGTCTAAACAAAAAAATTGTTTTTTAAAAAAGTGGTGTTAACGTTTGACATTTCACTTTTTGTGACTTTAAACAAAAGGCTAAAAGTCTGATTTTAAGCAGGGGCCAAACAAGGCCTTTATGTCCAAATTGCTTTTATATGTACGTCTAGGTAATTTAGATTTCCATATTGGGGTGAATCATAGAAAAGAAATTTAAGGGGGAAAAAAAATCAAATCATGACTTCGATATAACTTGAAATAACATGTTCATTCATTAAATCCAATTCAGCAGAAGATTAAGGGTCTAGACTTCCATTAGCTTCTATTCTCTACCTGTTTATTTTGAAGACCATTTTTTTTTTATACTGCTTCTTGACCCATTTGATACCCACAGAGGTTCCGTTCTTCACCTTCTGGGCTCCCACCACTGCAGCCACCTTGGCCTTCTTAAACCCGGCCGACGCTGCCGTCTTCACCTTTTTCATTTTTTTGCTGCTGCTGTCACTGCCGCCGCCACCACCCTGCCTTTCCTTACTGCTAGTCATGAGATTGTTGTAATCATCATCACCGCTGCCCCACTGATCAGCCCAGGTTGGTGACTTGCTTCCCATAGTTGCTCAAAAAGTATCGAACCACTGCACTACATACAATCACTCAAATTATCGGAAACATATAGTTGAAATGTGACATAATTTTTGCGGTGTCTTCGATTATAGATCTTGTGTCCTATATTACGAAGTCTCTATAATGTACATCACACAACCTATTTTGGAATGTACACTATGGACTTCGTACTATAGGACACAAGATTCGTAATCAAAGACACCGCAAAAATTCATAGCCCGACAACCATAATCAAAACGACACAGATTCATAGTTTTAACCACATAAAAATTCATAACTAAAAACTGTACGAATCGTATATTGATTCAACAACTTTTAATTTGGAACTCTACATTTTTAGGGTCCAACCACAATTCACACCCTATTTTGGGATGTACTTTATAGACTTCATAATATAGGACACAAGATCCATAATCAAAGGCACACCGAGCAAATTCATAACCCAACAATTATAACCTATACCGCCCAGATTCATAGCTTTAATCAGGTAAAATTCATAACTAAAAAGCACACAATTCATACATTGAGTTGGTAACTTTTGATTTGAAACTCTACCTAATTCATTCGAAATCATCTTGGTACACAACCCATCTTTGGGGTGTATTACATGCACCTTCTGAGCTATTAGATTGGAAAAAATTAATCTCAACCCTCTTCTAAATTATTCATATCAAGTGACCACGTGAAGAACTAATAATCTCAATATATGTTAAACATCGATTCGTGAGACCACTGAAATGTTAGGCGTGTAGAACGTTGTTATATTTTTGGTGGTCCAACCTATGACCCGACCAGTATAGAGACACTACAGTTTTAAATAGATTTTTTGTGAGACTTAGTCCATGAATTAGAGGATTGAGTAAGGCGTTTTTTGGGTTTTTATTATTCTGGTTAGGGTTTTAACCATTCTATTGTATTGTATTGTCTCATTTTATAGTAAAAGCATCGCAACTACTTGATGTAGTCCTAGTTTTGGATTGGCCACGTAAATCGTGTGTTTGTGTGTTATTGCGTTCTTTTTCTCGTTTTTTTTTAAATGTTTTTTGCCATAGCATGAAATGTGGAGTAGCTAGTTGTTGAAAATTTTAGGCTTAAATTCTCCAAAATAAGATCAATAGACTTGGATAACCAAAAGATAATTCACGTAAATTTCAATCAACAATAGCAATCACGAAAGAACAAGAACAACTGAAAAATACACAAGATTTATGTAGTTCGGCTAACTACCTACCTCTACGAAAAAGAATAATCAATTCACTATACTCTTTAACACATATTACAAGATTCACTCTACTCCTAATAATATCTGAGGCCTCAAACTAAGCCTCTCACCATCTCTTTATACTCTCTCTAGTCTCTAACCTGAGCCTCTCTGAGTATTTTGACGACTTATGAACTTCTATATCTTCGTTCGGATTTGTGTCTATTTCAAATCTAATTTTTGACGAGATCAAAATCTAATATTGAGATTCGAGTCAATTTCAAATATAATTTTTGACAATTTTGATCAATCCCAAATTTGATGTTAAAATTCGAATCAATCCCAACACCAGTAAAATTGATCCTACTCCTTGCTGTAAAAAAAAAATAATTAAGTGTCCTCTTAATCGATTCTAGAATCAATTTTTGTAGAATCATTCAACAATCGATTCTACTGCTTTTTTATTAGAATTGGTGGTCCATTTTATAGTTCTATCAACTTTTGTAATTTTAGTTATGATCATTTGTGGACAATATCAAATATTAATGACCAAAATTTTTACCATTCCTGGGATAGTTTATAATAATTTGTTGTACGTTTTCATAATTTAACGAACTTTTGTTGTTTTGTTACAGTTATTAGGAAAGACAAAAACAAGTCAAAATAAACTAATAAATCATATTTTATATTGCTTGTTTTCGTCTTTAGTTAGTTTTTTTAAAATATTTTTTTGACCAAATTTAAAAAATAAATTTAGTCATCTCATCGAGACGATTTAAAAAGTAAAAAAAAAATTGGTCAAAAAATAAAAGAAACTAAAAGTAAAGAAAAGTAATCATAAGATTAAAAAAATTAAGAAAAAACAAAAATAAGTAAAATAGTTGCAATTTAGCCCAAAAGGGCATTGAACCCTTGGTTTATTGCACATTGTTCATAGAATCTTAGTATAGGTTACACTGGAATTTGTAACATAAACCATAAGCATTCATAAATGGACATATAGTACCCTCCAAAGGCGTGTATTGAAGATTCTTCTTATATTGTAACTCAGAAACACACACACACACACACACACACACACACACCAAGTAGTCTAACAAGTTTGTAACAGTCCATATGATGATCTTCTTTTTAAATGATTTGCAATCCATGCTAATGAACAATATGATTACTGTAATCCGAGTTTAATTAAAATAATTATCATAAAGTGGGACTATTTATTTTTTGGTCTAAAGAGAAAAATAAAAAGAATTAGAATGATTCTACGTACTAAGTCATGGCACCCGAAACTAGTCGTAGCTCTCTCACATAGAGTCATGCGTGTAGCACAGCTCAAAGAACTACGAAAAAAATCATGAAAGTAAAACTGTAAAACTGTGAAACATAACCAGAATGGTATTAAGATAGATTAAAATAGCTTGGAATGTGTTTTCAAATTCAAGTCACAATAGAGGATTTAGATGTCTAACGAAAAAAAAAAGAAAAAAGGTGGACGAGGAGAAGCAAATAAAGATTCTACAGATTATAGTCCTTTTGGCATACCTTTGAATCTGGAAACTCACAAAGAAAAACGAACAGGCGAACAGCTTCAAAACCCTTTAATCTGACCTTAAACTCAGACTCTCTATATATTGAGAGGGGTGTAAAGTTGTGATGACTGGTTGTGTTGTGGTAGGAGTTGGATACTTGGTAACTTAATAAAGAGTAATTATTTGGGAGTCCGAGAGATTCATGTGTCATAGTCTATGTAGTGTTGTTATAATAATGTAGTAAAAAATATTTTTGGTGGAATACGATAATTTATTTTTGTTGTGTAAATAAGAAACAAAAGTAACCCATTTAATGCAAATTAAATATTGTTATTTATTGAGAGAATCACGTTGCATCACTTGCAAATACTATTTTGGCAATACATTATAATTAGGGAAAATTATTAAATATTTCCCGAGTACCACGTGACAGAACTTACGCGGTACTCTCGACAAGTAAAAAAAAATTTGTTACACACTAAGTGGGTCATCTTTTATCTCTTATATTTATCCAATAATGGTGAGTCACCATTATTTTGTTCTAAGTACTTTTTACTGCATAATTAAATAAAAACACCATATAAATAATATCACATGATATTTTGAGACTACGAAATAATTATTTTATAATTTGCCCCGGATAGGGCCAAGTTTAATGAGCATTAATGAGTTTGGTTTAGATGCATCACAACTCATATACAAACATTCCTTTACGTGATAGAATACTGTGTCATTGCCAACTCTCTCCAATGCGGCTCTCTCTCTTTTCAATACTTAGGGAAATATGAATTTGACATGTTGATCCCTTGTTTAAATTACCTACCTATTTACAATTTGTACTTTTATTCATAGAATTTAATTATTTGCATAGCCTTTTGGCGGAATTTATTGAACAAGTATTAAGCCTCGTTTGGCGACAAATTTTTTTATTTTTTATAGTTTTAAGTTAAATAAGTAAAAAAAATCTTATTTAATTATTCAATTTTTCATGATTTTAAATTCAAGTATTCATTCATAATCAGTGTCTTTTCACTTTTTTAATATTGGGTAAGATATATTAACTTCTCCTGAAGTTTGTTATGCAAATATTTTAGGAGCTCCAGAGTTCTTTAAATTATATTCTATACGCATTGAGGTTTTAAGTCTCGTTACAACTCATGTTATTTCGTTAGTTAAAAAAATTAAAATACCAATTTTAATTCCTTTATCTACTATATTCATTATCTTCCATTCATGTTCACCTTCTAGACTATCGTGAGCTACTACTGTAGCCTCCATCACGCCATTAATTACTTTTTTTAAAATCTTTTTTCCTCTCACAATTTTTTTTACTAACAATTATCACCACATCATTAAAAGATTTTTTTAAAAAAAAATCGTTCACATGATCGAGGGCTACAATGGTGACTCATGGTAGTCCAAGAAGTTAGTATGATAAATAAAGAGATGAATAAGTAAGATGAGAGATTTAACAATTGTCCGTTTGGGTGATTTTATTTATTTATTTATTTATTTATAAGTTAAAAAATAAAACACGTCGTTTAGATAACAAAATAAGTTAAAAATAAATAAATAAATAAATAAATCCATTTAAGTAGCTAAATAAATAAATAAACAAATTTCACCCAAATGAGCCAATGCTAAAAATAACGAAAATATTAGTATTTTTGTGGTCTTCGAAAATGGAGAAGTGAAGAAGACGGCGGGAGAGCGGAAGTCGGTGACATACCATTTGGTTGCCGAGAAATCTCTGTTCTACGGAATAAGATCGTCGCAAGAAGAGAGAAAGGAGAAAAAGTGATTCAATTCGTCGTCATTTTAGCTCTTGAGATCGAGACTCGGTCGTCAATCCATTGTCAAAAGTTGCAGAACAAGGATTGGCTGCGTTCATCGATTTGAGTTCAACTTGGGAGCATAAATGGAACCTGAAAGAGGAGTGAACCGATTGCGACTCAGCAGTCAACTCAATGCCATGGTACACAACTGCGGTTGAAAACCCAAACATGCATTTTGGGTTTTTTTGGTATGCTCAATTTTCATTTTATTTGTGCTTTTCATCTTGAACTGTTTTGTTCTATCGAATAATTCTAGATGGAGAAGAAATCTTCTAAAAATCAAAAAATTCATCTAAGAGAATCTATTTAAGACATTTTTATGTGCAAGCAAATGATAAAGCAAGAGATATAACTCTTTGTCGCTCTATTCGTTTTCGAGGCTTTTCAAAATTCCTACCAAATAGAAATTTTATTGTTTCGTGACTTAAATCAAATTCCATTCGTTATTTTGACAAAGGTATGACACTAAGTGTCTAAGTGAGTCGGATGGGGTTGAGGCTAAAAATAATTGTGTTTATGTGGATAATTATTTATGCAGAATCTTTAGCTCCTCACAGTTAAATATAATCGTAGAGAAACCTAATGCTTGGAACTCTAATTAGAGTTTTGATGAATATTGAGGAATGGCCAGCTTTCGATACTAGGAATTAAGATCTTACAGATGGGCTTATGGGTGGGCAATTCAACAGTGAAAGAGAACCATTTTGTTCTCTTTTATAAGCTTTCTTCTTTAGATCAAGAGAGACATTCATTTGCTTAGTCTTGATGCGAGTAAAGTGTTGATAGATAATAGTGTCATTGAGAAAAATAGAAAAAAAATTGTTATAATATAAGTGTGAAGGTAACTCAAAGTGTGAGTTGTATTTCGTCAATCATTTTTCCAAAAGGACCTAACAAGAATAGAACAAATGTGAGTGAGGAGACTATGCCATCCTCTTGGGTATCTATTGTTTGTGAAAAAGATCAATTGCTAAATCAAGATATAGAATCAAGAAGTATAATGTAAATCTAGTGGTGGAGGGCATGCATACTATTCATTTGAATATTTTCAAACTTAGTCTTCCTCAGTGGAATCGTGCTTTGGTTGGTTATTTTTTTTAAGAAAAGAGTTTCATTTTATTATGTTAAAATCTGGACAGAAAGAATACAAAAAGATACTATTGAAGATACTGTATCAATTGAGAATGAATACTGTATCAATTGAGAATGAATACTTTATCTTCAAGTTTAAGAATGAAGAGATCTTTGATGAGATTTTTGAGAATGGTTCATACCATTAATTATGGAGGGAGATATCTTGTACTGAAAAAATGAGAACCAAGAATGTCGTTCTCTAAAAGTGGATTTTTAAGTGTGTCGTTGTGGATAAATTTATATAATGTGCTGCTTAAATTGTGGACAAAAGATGAGATGTGATATTTGGGAGATATTATTGATGTGCCTTTGTACGTGGATGAACCAACACACTCTAGGAGTATGCTAACTTTTGTCCGAGTTTGCATCGAAGTACAAGCTAAAAAAGAGATTCTGAAATTCTTTCCTATAAATATAGTATAGAGAATCTTATGTTATTTGGGTTAAAACTTCTTGGATTCCTTTAAGATGTACTAAGTGTAATATATTTGGGCATATCTCAAGAATTGTTTGAATACACAAGAGGGTATAACAGTTTCTAAACAAATTTAGAAGAGAAAGAAGAGAATGACAACAAGAACTCTAGTGAAGAATGGGTCGATTGAAGAAAGAGAAAGAAAAAACTAATCAAACTTCTTAAGGAAAAGAAAATGTTAATCGAGCTTTTCAAGGGGGCTTAGCGATCAACTGTCTAGGAATCTTGTTGAGGTTTCCATTTTTTTTATTCCAAAATCATCAAATGTTTTTGACACCCTTTTTTTATGGACTCATGAAAGAAAATAACTGCGAGGAGAAGCAAACTGTTAAAAAAATCGATCATATCACTTCTTTCCAAATGCGTTCACTTTAAATACACATTCCCTAACAATGGGTTAATAAAACAAAATCGAAAGGTAAAGGTAAATCAAATTCATTATCTTAAAATGATAACAAGAGAAAGTTAGATGAGAAGATTAAGAATATCTCGATTATTCGGAAAAAAAATATTTGATAATTTTTAGTAGAGTTTTAACTGTTGACACTTCTTAATTTTGTGTTTTATTATCTCTTTTTGAGACGGATGACCCATTATATTGTTTTGATCCTTTCTAATCTCTGGAGTTGTGAGAGCTATTTTTATTTTTTTTATTTGTTGGCTAAGGTATGTGTCTAATTCTCATTGTAACATTTTTTTTAGTATAATATTAATCGCTTACCTACCAAGAAAAATACTAAAATTGCTATTGTGATTTTTTAACTAAGGGTTGACTAACATTAATGGTGAGCTGTAATGTAATTTAAAAACTTAGGGGTAAAATGTAATTTTTAAAATCACAAAAATACTAGCGTATTTGTTATAAATTTGACGAGAGGTCAATGTATTTAGCTTTAAAAAATTTTTTTTACAGACTTTTAAGTATAAAAAGGCAAATATTCTACTTTAAATGAGATATCAAACAAAGCCTTAATGAATCATACTTTTATATGTTGTGTTATCTACTAATATAAGTCTCCAATATGATAGGATACGATATATGGGATTAACGCTCTGAATATCCTATTGGATAGAGTATTGGTTTCTTTATGTTTTGATACATATATATACTTATAAAATATTAGATACTGTTTCAAATTTACTGATATAAAAAATTATATATTGTAAAGTATATTATTTAACAATAAATAATTTAGTACAGTATAAATATTTATTTAATATAGTATTTTTATTAATTATGTTAAATTAATTTTTATTGTTATTATTTTTATGAAATAATTAGCTTAAAAGCAATATAAATTTAATATTTAATATTTATATTGACTTAATATTTATTACTTTTAAAACTCTTTTTATATTATATCTGATGGTTGAATTATAATAAAGAAACGAATAAAAAAATAAATAAAAAATATATATTCACAAAAAAAAGAAACAAATTCCGGATACTTAATATTTTTTTGGTATCAATCAGTATTATATAATACATTCATTACCAATTAATATTTTAAATAATATAAAAATAAACAATTAATGTACTTGGTTTTGCTTTTGACGAGATTCACAACCATAGATGGGACAGAAATTGTCTCCAATTTATTAATAAAACATGTGGTCCCATCATTAAGAAGCTTCCCCTTGGTCCCACCTTGCAATTGTTATGGTGGCATTCAATATTTATTTCACTAATATTTATATTTAAATAGTTTTTATATAATAATTTTAGTTCGCAATCCGCGTAGCATCAGAGTTGCTCTTATCACTTTTAATTTAAATGATTTCATTTTAAATTTCAAAACTCTGAAAGAGTTTGAAAGTGTTACTGGTAATAATTTTTAATTTTTTATTATTAATTTTAATTATAAGTTATAAATTTTTTTAAATATTTATAATTTTTATTACAATTTATAATTATTTTTTTTCTATTTTAATTATAAATTGTAATTTTTACCAAATATTCACAACT